>PVJH01008850.1:0-82666 GCA_004026705.1 Nesogale talazaci | reverse complement strand
CGCAAAAGATAATGCCCAATGTTCTCATTAGGATTCGAAACACCATGGGCTAAGGCAGACCCCGTTTCTGATGTAGCACAGGACGGGGGAAGGCCATCTAGTACCTTGGGTGCCTCTCAAAAAAAGTTTGGTCTTGAGTCCAGGTTTTAGGCTGCAACCTTATAGGGAAGTTACTGAATGTCTCTGAGCCTCACTGGGTACATCTTTAATGAGTGCTGTAATAAGGAACTCAGAGTATCACGACGATGAGGGCACAGCGGGATTAGTGACATACAATTGCTCTGGAATTCTCAGTGAACATTGGCTTTCCCAGCACTTACATTGTTCGTTTATACCCTGGGGAATATGTGGATGCAAAATTGGATGAAGGTAAGGGTCACCTCGACCTTGGAGGAAAACTGGGGATGCTTTCGGTGTGTCGGAGGAGTCTCCTCCAGGAGTCTGAGAAGAAAAACAGGAGGACAGGTGCAGGGAGGGAGGACGGGGGAGAGCAGAGAGAGTGTCTGGAAGCTGAGGTAAGATAAGAAACAAAGGGAGGGAGATCAGAGAATGGGTTCTCTGTGTAGAGAAGGTAGAGGTGAGGAATCCTGGACATTGGCAACAGTGAGGAGCGAAGGAGAGACTCACGCCTGTGAGTGTAGGGCCGTCCATAAAGGGTTTAGGGAAAAGTGGAACTTGCGTACTTTTTCTATTGAAATCACTGAATTCGTAAAGTGATACATACAGAGCATGCTTTCTATCAAGCATCCTTCCAAGTGCAATATAAATTTTAGGTGATGAAGGAAAGCGTTTCGCTAATAACACTGAAAATTTGGGTTCTAGATCGAAAGGCATTGTGTAGACACGCAGCAGAATGAATGTGACTCCATCTGTAAGGGCCTCCTTCCTTTTTAAAAGCAACACAATCCAGGTCGGGGGACAGGGGCATCCATTAGCTAATGAAAAGTGCTCTTGCCAATGATTAGTTTTATAGCAGCTACAGCTGCTAAGTGATAGACTTTTTTAAAAGAATGATTTACATATTAGCATCTTAAAGAAGATCTAATCACTGGTATCTAGTCTTTTGGAGAAAAAAATGAACACATAGCACTGTGAAGAAAACATTGCTCCTTGCCGCATGCTTAACGTTTATAGACATTATAATATAACTAGGCCTCTGGAAATTTGTCATCCTTCCCCTTTCTACCCAGTGCTCCCTGCACAAGCATACAAAATGTAGAAAGGAGCATAGTTAACAACGTTCCTAGATTTTTACATATCTTTAGTTGTTTCCTTTCTGGGTCTAATTCATGTATAAAGATTGAACAAATTTTTATATGCCAAATCTCAAGCAATTATAACAACCAATACCCCCTTCCCCAATTTTTCCCTATTTTAAGGGAAATCTCCCAATATTTAAGGGAGAATTCAAACATATGACAGCAGAAATAGGTTGTGAAATCTTTTTTTGAAAAATGACTTATTTGCTCTTCTTACCTGACTCAAGGTCAGTTTTTGACTGTTCATTGTGACGTCTCTCTTATTCATGAAGGTATTTAGGGCAGATAGAGTTTGGAGACCAAAGAAATAGAGAAGTTAACAGAGGGTTAGGAATACTTTTCATTCAGAATCATTTACTTACACTATAAAATAAAAGGCATATGAAAGAATCTCAAGTTGAGAAGAGATAATCTCTTCAATGCAGATTGACGCAAAAGCTGTATCGTAAGAGCTATATACTAAGAGAAAGTCAAGATGAGTCAACAATCTAAATCTAAAAACTGAAACTATACAGACTATGCATGAAAGCACACAAACAAACGAAGACAAAGTAGGTGCTTGGCACCTCGTAAAAACTTGAAAATTGTGTACGTACACCAAAAGAGTACATCAAAAAGTACAAAGAGAGCCCATCGACTGGGGGAGAAATTTGTCTGTGACAAAGCAGAAAAGGAACTCATTTCTAAAATTTATAACAAAACTTTAGTACCCCAACAAGATAAAGACAAAGTATCCAATTTTAAAATAGGCCATGGATATAAACAGAAACTTTACCAAAGCAGACATTAAGGTGGCGAGAAGACTCACAATCATTAACCATTAGAGAGATGCATAGCAAAATAACAAAGAGATATTATCTCACCCCAACAAAGTGAAAACAAAACAGTTAAACAAAACAAAACCAAAAAGACAACACAATGGCTGGCAGGGGTGTAGAAAAGCTGAAGCTTCCCTATTTTGCTGTTGGGAATCGTAAAATCTCTGTGGAAAACAGTATATTCTTTAGAAGTTAGAAATAAATATCATATGATTCTGCAACCTATATACGTGGTGACTTTATCATCCTAGGCAAATAGAAGCCATGACAAGAATAGATATATGCATACCCATATTCATGACCGCACTATTCACAATAGTAAAACGATGGACGCATCCTAAATGCCCAGCAGTATGGACATGGATCCATGCACGATGGCACATACACACAATGGAACAGGACAGTGCAATCTTAAGGAGTAAAGAGGAATATGCAAAACACCTCAGAAAATGGACATAAAGGCTAGCTGTTATGTGGCATAAAATCCATCATTCAAAAAAAAAGGCAGCGTTTTTTGAGACAAGTATAATAAAAAGTCCAAAAAAACTTTTCATACTCAAAGAAATGTTCTTTGATGTGGGTTACTAGGAGTATAAGGGGAAGGGCGGCTAAATTACTAATGAGAGGGTAGACCCATATTAAATTGGGTGGAGGTATTTGTGAAAAGTTTTTTTAGGAAAAAAATTATATTTCATAACTTCTGGTTAGCTCACTCTGGATAATTTTTATCTTAAGAGATACAAGTAAGTAATGATGATACTTGACTACAGGGAGACTTGAAGAAATAAAGATATGAATATATTTAAAGAGTTCATGGAAAAAGTGGACATTTACAAATGCTTAAATAGGTAAAGATTATTTTTAAAAGAAAATCAGTTGAATATTTTTTTGTTTTTTTGGCATCACTGCCTCTGGTGGTCGTGGGCGCTACCCAGTGCTGCTCCTGAGAGCCGCCGCTGGATTTGAACCACCAAGCCCTCAGGCCGCAGTCCTGCACTCAACCACTTACACCACTGGGGCTCAGCCCAGTTGCATATTTTTAAGTTCAAAACTTGTTACCCATATCTGGGCAGAATTAAGATATGCCAGTATAAAAGTCAGCTTAAGTGGCATGGTGCTTGTAGCCCGAGTCCGTAATCCTCAATGGGAGCATGCAAAGAAGTTGTTGGGGACTCTGATTGGAGGACAGATCAGTTTTGTGTTGTAATGCGTATAAAAGTGAGTCTGTCTCAGAAGCAGGAAGATGAATCCCATGGCCACCAAGAAAACGGGGACATCAGAGGAGTGCTTGTGAGATTTCTTCCTCAAGTAGGCAAGGTAGCAGATAGGAGAGACCATGAGACAGAGCAGAGGAGCCGCAGCCACCTAGCTATTGAGACAAAACGAAGAGTGGGCTTCCTGGCCTATTGAGGCAGAGACCAAGGGACTATGTGCCTGGGTGGCCAAGAACAAGAGAAACAGCTACAGACATGACCAAGAAAAGGTGCTACAGACAGAAGAACTCTATTTGTAACATTTAGTAACCTGTTCATTTCTCTAATCTAAAAACGACAATAAGGGGCTTTCTCTTGCTGAGCTGCTGTGGGTGGTTTTGAACTGCTGACCTTGTATTTAGCACAGCAATGTGAAACCATTATCCCACCAAGGCTCATTAAGAAGTCCCTGTAAGTATAAGTATTGTCTATAAGTTTTGTGTGACCATGACAACGCAGCAGAAGGAACGATTGGTGCCAGAATAGGATAAAGAAGGATGGTGGAGGAAAGGGGTCTATCTGATACCTGCAGCATAGGAATCCTCCTTTGACAGAGTTGGTAAAGCTGGACTCTCCTCCACCAGAGAAGGGCAGACAAGTCCCCAAGGTCATTTCTCCTCCCCCATTCACAAGGAATGGCTAGCCACTCACTTTATATTTCTATGTATGTGGGGGAAAAGTGCCTTACCCAGGACAACTTACCTATTTTAAAAGATACTTTGAGGGCTGAGCCCCGGTGGCGTCTGAGCCCCGGTGGCATAGTGGTTGTGCGTGGAACTGCGGCCCACTGGGATGGAGGTTCAATTCCAGCAGTGGGGCTAGGCCTCCTACTTCCACCACCAGAGAGCAGTGATGCCCACCCCCCCCCCAAAAAAAAGATACTTTGACATAAATTAACTGACGAGGATGTTTACCATCAGTGGTGCCACAGAGTGGGACCCAAGATCGCTTTACTGAGAACCTACTTTTGTACCCTCAAAGAGCTGATGCTTTTGGAATTGCCTCGAAAGTGATTAGAGCCACCAACTTCGTAGCTAGCAGTGGCACGCTCACCTGTGCCCTCCAGGCTCACTTTGGATAGCCATGGATGTACCTTCCAGTTCATTTCAACTCATGACAAACCTATATGACAGAACTGCTCCTTCGGTTCTGCTAGTCTGCTATCTTTACTGACAGGAGCCCTGCTGGCCCTGTGGAGTAGGTATGGACCTGACAACCACAAGGTCGGTAGTTCAAACCCATCACCCCCCCCCCCGCCCAAGAGAAAGGTGAGACTGTGTGAGTATGTATGTGTATGTGTGTGTGTGTGTGTGTGTGTGAGAGAGAGACAGACAGACAGACAATCTTCACCCTGAGGTCACTGATGGGCTTGAATCTGCCAACTTTCTTTTAGCAGCCTCGCACTCAATCGCTGTGGGACCAAGGCTCCTTTAGTTAGTAATAGAGTGTGGAATGCGAACTGCTTGTGCCCTCACCAGCTGGTTCTTGGAGGAAGGCCACTAACTTGAAAACAGTGTGACTACACCAAACTTAAACCTCCTGTCATTACATCAATTCTGATTCACAGCAACCTTAAAGGTTATTAAACCTTAAAGCTTTGGGGTGGATACTGGAGTGGCCTTACTCTTGGCAAAAATCTAAACAGAAATGCCTCTGGGGGCCAAGTAATTTAAATATCTGAAGGTGGTTAGGTGGGAACTGGGGCAACCTTGAAAAGTTTCAAGAGTTTGAAGGCAAAATGGGCATCTGCTTCAGCTATTGTCATGCAGCGTGGTGAACCTGCCTTGCCAAGTCCTGGTGTTCTTCCAGGAAAGCAAGAGAAAAAGATCCCAGATTAAAACAAAACAAAAAACCATTGGCCAATCACTTCACAATGGAAAGCAGCAACAACAAAGGACACTTTATATGAACCATTACAGCCCTGGTGGCTCAGTGTGTAAAGAGCTCAGCTGCTCGTCATAAAGATGGGCAGCTTGTGAAACTCACCGGGGCAGTTCAACCCTGTCCAATTGGGTTGCTCCGAGTTGGCATCAATGCGAAGGCAGTCGATTTGGCTTGCGAGCTACAGGGGCCCAAATCCGCCAGCAGCAAACAAACGGCAACAAAACCACAAATCTGCGGACTGCTTGCAACGTGGTGACCTCTGAAAAAGAACAGAGAGAGGTTGGAGTGGAGGAGAAAATGTTTATGTTGAAATCTTGGGAGGTAAGAGGGCAGAAATATGGTAGCCGAGAAGGTGAGCTGAAGGTAGGAACATTAGTAGTGAAAAATGTTAGTCTCGAAACGGGAAAGGCAGAAAGAGGAGCTCACAAATGTAGGGCTTATCCACAGGTTTAGAGGAACTCTAATGGTGCCATGCTTAAGCACTCAGTAGTTAGCTGGAAAGTTGGTTTCAGCTCACCCAGAATCTCTGCTGGAGAAAGGTCTCTCACCCCCACCTACGGCTGTCGAGTGGATTCCAATTCCTCGTGACCCTAGGGGACAGAGGACAACTGCCCCCCTAGATTTCTGAGGCTGTAAAACGTTACGGGCTCCGAAAGCTTCATCTTTCTCTTGAGGAACAGCTTGTGGGTTATGACTGCTGACCTTGCAGTTCAACTGCTAAGCTACTCTGCTACCAGGAACCCCCTGCTGAATGCCATGCTTATGCTTGTCTGATCTAGGAAGCTCAGCAGGGTCAGGTCTGATTAGGGCTTGGATGGAATGGGCACAATCCGGAAAATTCTGTGTGGCATGTCTGCTGTCACATGGAGTCAGAGGCACCTAATGATACTACTGCCCGTAGTTATTTTCATTGTTAATATAGGCTTTCCTCAAATTACCCAAACGTGAGACAGGGTGATAGGTTTGAAATAGGGTTAAATGCCAATTATATTATTGTAAAAGTCCATTTTTCTGATCTAAAATGAAGATAAAAAACTAAGATAAAAGCATACCAGTTTTTTTCCTTGATTTTTCAAATCAGTCTTATGAAAAACTTTACAAAGATATAAAATTAGTCACATTTGATGATTTTTTAACATCTCATTTTCCCCCTAAAGTCCTTATTGGACAGGGTAGAAGTGCCCCCATGGATTTCTGAGATTACAAACTCTAACAGGAGTAGTAAGCCTCCTTTTTCTCCCATGAAGCAGTTGGTGGTTTCAAACTGCTGAACTTATGATTAGCAGGTCAATGTGTAACCCACTATGCCAACAGGACCCCTATTGCAGTCCAGAGTACATGTGAATGCATCATTGATTGTGATCTGCCTCATTCACTAGACTGACTACTCAAACAGGGCAGAATAATCTATTTAATTTCCCATAAACAAAGTAGGTCAGTGAAAAAGAAGAAGACCCACCACAAGTCGACACCATGACTGCAATTATGGGCTCACACATGCCAGCGATTGAAAGCATGGAGTGGGACTGCGTGGCATTTCATTCCATCACACACAGATGGGGTCACTCTGATTTGGATAGCACCTAATAAGCAAGAACATTATGTACTTGGTATGGTTCTTGCAATGTAGTATGTGCTCAGCAAGTTTTGAAAGGATAGATCCAAGAATGACAGAGAGATAGATATTTTTGTCTCAAGGATCTTTATTGAATAAGTTGTATTATTTTATTTTACTTGCTGAGCAAGGTTTTGAGTATAAGAGTTCAGATTCATCCTGATTTGAAGCTTAAGTAGAAAGCATGGGTCGAAATATTGTAGTCAGCTATCCATTACCTGGGGTGAGTGCAAGTCTCAGAGATGCTCTTTGAGATAGATTGCACCTCCCCATAACTCACTGTTGACCATTTATTTACTCCAGGGCAAGCTTTCTCAACAAATTTTTTACCACCATGGCCAACAAGGAGAAAAACTAATTTGAATTCTGACTCTTCCAAGATAACAGATAACTAAAGATAACTGAAAAGCCAAGGAAGGCCAAACAAGAGCAAGAAACCAGAAAGACCTCGAACAATTACAGCTATGATTCTGTGCTATCTTTTATTCACAGCTGAATTTCTCTATGTAGGGGAGGAGACAAGGGGGTGGGGGGCCGGAAGTAAGGAGGCCTCATACCACTTTTTTCTCTTCTATAATTCCCTGCTTTCCTCATGTGGACCACACTGGATACTTTAGTGCTTCTCAACCTTCGTTTTAGAGAAAACTCAAACAGAGCCACTGGTGACAAATACAAAATACTATTTCCCATCTGGAAATAGGACGTGATAACTATTATAAATTCACAGATCAGGCTTTCTGGAATCATGCATGTCTGAATGTGTAATTTCTGTTGATTTCTCTCTTTCTTGTGTTTTCCTCATGAAAGCAAAATGATGTTTTAATGGAATTTCCATTTGAAAAGGTCTCAAATTTATTTAACTATATTTAAAGAAAATTATAAACCAAGATAATATGGCTGATTCTTGAAAACCTATAGTCTAGAATTCTTGTTCTTCAAGGATTCTCAACAATTCATACCTCTAATCCCCCCCCTTTTCTTGTTAATTAGAATTTTAAAAGGTGTAAGAACTATTGTGAGAGGATAATGCAGGACTGGATGGTGTTTCTGTTGTACACAGTGTCGCTAGGACTCGGAACCAACTGGATGGCACTTCTCAACACAACATACTTTTAAGCCCAGGCATCCTGGGAAAGAAACAAAGTTCGTTCGCCTGTGAGCCAGAATCAGTTTAAATCATTCTGTTTTTCTCAAGCATTATTTAGACTCATAGTTCTTACCTGTGGTAGAAAGTTGAAGCTGGCAACGATAATATTTATGAGGGAATGAGTAGAATTAATAATTCAAGACCAAAGTTTCCTAGTGGTTACGAGGGAAAAAGGTGGGCGGGGACAGAGCTATTGCCGAGCGTGTTCTGAGATTTTGCTACGAGGGATGAGAACATTTGGAAACTAATAACTTGATGATTAAAATCAATAACATTTGATTGTACTTGTGAAGAAATGGTTTTCAATTGACAAATATGTTTACTCTCTATATTATGACCACACTGAAAAATACAGACAAAAAGAAGGTCCCTGGTTAAAAGAAAAAGTACCAACTAGCAAAGCGGTGTAACTACTTTGGAAAACAGTCTGGCTGTTCTTCAAAAGAACAAATACACACCCTATGTGAGGGATGGGAAACTACTTGGTATGACCCGATTAGATTGATTAGATTCCTCAGGGGGGAAATGCCTGTGTTCTTGGCTTCGCATGAGAAAGAATTCACACCGAAGCCTTGTTCTTGATCCTAGTGGGTTTTTATAAAGGGTAGAAGTTGTTTCAGGTTTCATAGTCACTGACACAGACACCCTCTGCACTGCAAACCCATGTGGTGGCCTGAGGAGAGAGACAGAGAGAGACTGAGGCCCAGCTGGGCAGAAAAGAGAGGGTGATCTTTACATGCAGGATTTTTTGTGGGCCCTGAATTATACCCACCTGGGCTAGATTGGAGCCCATGCAGGTGTACCACTCCCTTTGCTGTTATCCTCCCTCCCCCACTGGCTTGGGGCCTGAATTTGTGCATGATCCTTTAGCCATTATCAGCTTCCAATTTCTTGTAGGGGGGTCCCTCGGCATGGAGAGGAACAATCCCCTATCTGGCTCCTTAACAACTCCTCTGTCCTTTTAGTCTTGTAGCTCTAATCATGTGACTGGGTGGGAGCATGGAGATCTGGTACAGAGGACAGTAACTCAGTTATAGGTCAGCTTAGCTATTTTATTGCACAGAAAACAAACCATTCAGGAGCAGGAAGACAGAATCTCAAGACCGGCAAGAAAGAGGAAACAATAGTGAAGCTCACCCAAGATCCTGCATGAGGACAGTGCCTAGACCAGTGGTTCTCAAACTTACTTGGAAAAAATATTTAGTAAACACTCCCCTAGAATTAAAAACCTTGGGACTGCAGACCATAGTCCAGGATAAAATGTCGGTATCAACGTACACAGCCCCATTGGACCAATCCAGGGGACTGTCTCACCCCCTTTAGGAAACACTGGTCTAGAAAGAACAAAGTAGTAGGTCTGATACTAAGGCTGAACAATGGGCAAAGTACAGGAACAAACAAAGTTGTGTAGTTCTGGACAGGAGGTGGGTTTGCCAAGTGAAATGCCTTTGGGTCATTTGTCAGCTAAAGGAGCATTATATTACTTGCCCAAATTGGACAGACTATTTATCTATGGAGTATGTGTCAGACTAGCCAAATATTAGAGAGAGATAAGTCTACCAACATGGCTGAAAAGAGGCAGTACAGACAAAAGAACAATACCCTTAACATTTGAAACCTTTTAGCTTCTCTAATAAACCCTGAAATCATACATATTGTCTGAGTTCTTTGTAGCCATTGCAATGACTTCTGGAACCGAGCAAAAGAGCAGCGTGCTGTGGGGAAGGGGTGGTTGAATTAAAACAGCGTAAAAGAGGTTGGCGGTTGGAGACATGTCTGACCTCTCTCTTGGAGTCATCCTAGACCAGATGTGTCATTAGATTCTCCTTCCTTGCGTAGCTGCAGGAAGTCCTACGTGGTCTACCCACCATTTATATACCCTATGACTCAGCGATTCCACTCTTAGGGCATACCCAAGAAAATGAAAGACCTCTGTCCATACAAAAACACGTACACAAAATGTTTGTAGTGATGTTGTTTACAGTAGACCCAAAGTAGAAATGATGCAAATGTTCATTCACTTATGAATGTATAAAGAAAATGTGATCTATCACTTGAGGAATGAAAATGAAGAATTAATTCACAAACCTTGAAAACATCATGCTTAAATAAAAGAAAAGAAAATATCATGCTAAATGAAAGATGCTATTCACAAAAGTCACCATTTTATTTTTCCATTACTGTGTAATGTCCAGAATATGACAATCCATGAAGACAGGAAGTAGGTGAATGGTTGTCTAGGGATGGGGTTTTTGGGAGGGAAATGGAGAGTAGCTGCTAATGGCTACCAGTTTCTTTTATGGGTGATAAAAATGCTCCAAGGGTAGACAGTGGTGTTGGTTGCACAATACAATGAAAACGCCACAAACTACTGAGTATACACTTTAGTAGGGTACATCGTATGATATATAAATGTCTCAATAGAATTTATATTTTTAAAAGTGAATAAAGAATCTTCCACCTTCCTATAATAGAATATTTGCAGAGGCATGTAGGAGGAGATGGCTTTGTTTTGCTTCTTTGGAAATAGCATCAGTGATCATAGTAGTCTTTGTTGTTGCTATTGCTTAATGGAAATTATAATCCAAGTGCTATATTTTGAACAGTACCCCCCAAAATCGCATTCTAAATTTTAATTTTCACTCATGACTGCATGGGAGATTAGAATTAATGTTCTTTTGGAAAGTAGAATTGGTAGGTCCATAGCACTGGTCTATCTGTTGAAATAATTTTTGGTCCCATAGTTCTTGGCACTTACTTGGTAAGCTGATGGGGCCATTATTGGTTTCTCTAGTTGCAAAAGTGGCCTGGAGGCTGCATATGACCGCTAATTTCACAAAGGAGAGAGAACATCACCATCAGTGGCCCATGGGTGATGCCCTTGAGGCAGAGGTCAGAGAGAGCTCTACCATCCAACTCTTTTCACCAATTCTGATATCATCAACTCCTCTCCTGCACATTATACTTCTCTGCTGGGTTTAATAATTCATTGCAATGGCCACACAGAACTCAGAGGCAATATTCATAGTTGGGGTGGGGAGGGTTTGTCAGAGGAAATCCACAGATTTCAATTTAGGTTCTGGAATGCTAAAGATACAGTTCTTCAGCTGGGAAAGCCTCCTCTCAGCAGTACTCGTAGGCCAGCCTCTCTCCAGCCAGGCCTCTCAATCCATCCTGATTGGGCAAACTCTTTCAGTTCTTAACCTCCAAGCCCTTGTTGTCACTCAGCCTGACCTCTGCCTTATTCAGGCAAGTGTTACCAAGCTCTTTTAACTGCTTATTATGTGCCCACTTACCTTATTTACAGTACTAGCAAGTCAGAAATTCCCTTGGCAAACAACAAGTCCTACCCAGTCAGGTGGTTTAGTGAATTATGTGTTGGGCTGCTAATCTCAAGGTTAACAGTTTGACTCAACCAGTCACTCTTAAGGAGCGGCCATTTTTTTCACAGCTTCAGAAACTGGCAGGGAAAAGTTCTCCTCTGTTCTGTATGTTCGAGCTAGGAGTCAGAATTGACTCAAAGACAGTGAATGAATGGCCCAGTCATCTGAAGAGATTTACAAACGCAATGCCTACAAGGCCAATGTCAACTAACCCATGGCAGCTCATTACCCAATAGATAAGCCTACTGAAACATTTACCCTTTCTGAAAAAGTCTCAGCAAGCCATTGGAAAACTAGATTGAAATGCCCCTCATTTGACATTCTAGACCGCAGTTCAGTCCTAGTGAGCAGGATTTTTACGCTATTATTAAAAAGCAGAAACCAGCTGCAAAATTGAAATGAAGGAGCTTAGCATTTTATTTCTATAATAATTTCTAAGTGTTCCCATGACTTTAAAATAGCGAAGTGTTTATTACTTTTTTTTGACAAGAGGGTTTCCAACATAGATTTATAATTCAAACCTGATCAGTTCTGTACCTTTTCTGGTGAATTTGACACCTCTCACCACTCTCTGCCATGGATATGAATTGCAAAAGCATGTGGAACAGAAACACTTAACAAAATGAAGAGAAATTCAAACGTAAACATGGGCAAGAAGTGTGTGGGATACCTTCTGCTTATTTCCTGTCTCAAAATGAAGACCAAATGGGCCATCACTTCAGTAGCTGGCGATGAAAGTCAACTTCACAAGGTAGTTAGTTTGTAATTTGCCCTCGTTCCAATAAGTTTCTAGATTTCTCTATTTTTAGGTTAGAACCAGTCCTGGATAGCATCGTGCAAGGCATGAAAAGGAATGTACAGTTGAGCATTTTTATCCTTCTGAAGTAGGGTTTCCAGAAGCTGCCATGGAAACGTTGTGTGACTGGTTTCTTGGATAGTCTCTCTCCTCTTGAGTTCCGGTTGTGAGAGTTTGTAAGCTCATTCCAGCTTGGATCAGAGTTCTGGAAAGGCAACGCCCAGGGAAATTGGAGGCCAGTCTCCCCAAGAGGGTGGGAATGGGGACCTTTAGCGTACTTTAGCTATATAGTCAGCTCCATGCCTCGGCCCAACACAACGTCACATTGTTTGCAGCTGCAGTGCATCTCGAGCTTTCTGTGTGCATCCTCCACTTTTATAAGACAGAGACTTATCTCTTCCAGCTGGAAAGCGGAGGGAGTGGTACTGCAGAATCCTAGCAACACAAACGGATGCACACAACACAGCTGGTTAATGCTCTTCAGTAGGAATTTTAGGGCACCAGATTCTTTTGCAATTCACCGATGGTTATCAGCTATAAATCTATACGGCTTGTGTGGCATTCCTGTAAAAACTAGACTCCCTCAACCCCCTACCTCCTTCTGGTATTGTGAATTCCTATTGGATACTGCACTTGATCTTAGGCAAAAGGCCGAGGAGCGATGTGAATTCCTATTGGAAAATAGCTTTGAATATGGTGCATGAAAAAGCTAGGAGCAGAAGGCTTGTTCTCTGCCACGAGTTGGGTTTATTCTGAAGCTGTATCAGGAAGAATTAACTCGGGGCAGAATGTGACACAGAAAGGTTGGAGGGAACGCTCCAGCTAGAGCTTCAAAAACATTCCAGATTCTTGCCTCAGATTGTGTTCCCCTGTGAGCCACACCCTGAAAGAAGCAGATCCACCCAGCCTCTTCCACTTGGATCTCTAATTCCTGAAATTTGCCAATTTTTTGATATAGCTGTGAGATTTGGATGGAGCTTCTGACCTCATTTAGACCCTTTGTTCTGAATTCTGAATAGAACCAGGAAAAGTGGGGAAAGGGGGGTGGTGGGTACTCGGATTGGGGTCAGAAGGGAGGGATCTTGGTTATATGAAAGAAGAAAGATATTGGGAAACTAGGCTGCTGAAGTAAGAGGCAATTGAAAAGGAGTATTAGAAAGAAAAGCAAAGAAAAGAGAAAACCCCTTGCCAGGAACTTGTGCCAAGATGTTTGGTTTGCACATAGCTTGCACTCAACACTTTTGTGTAAGTAGATGAATGAAAGAAAATTTGAGGTTGGAAGCCTCTTCCTTGGGAACAGGTATAGGCTTGTGCTACGAGAAAGGTGATCTGTGTTAAATCAGAAGTGCATTTCTAGTTCTCGATGTGGTTCATTTTATAAAGAGCAGCAGGGACTTATTTATGAGTATATCTGAAGGAACTTTGCTCTAGCGAGTGTAGGAAAAGCCTGATAGCACTGGAGAAAGATTCAACACCATTCAGGAGAAGCAAAGGACAGGACGTTTGTGTCTTTGTGTGGATTAGTGCCACAGGAGAATTCATACCATGAGTTCGTCTGCCGAGACCACCCACAAGATAAGCTATGAGGGCTAAGGAAAAGAGACATAGGCAGAACCCGGACTTTTGTAAATAAGGGGGAAACAAAAAACAGCAGGACCCCGTGCATCAAACTGTCCTCAGGAACAAAGTCAAGGAAAGATCTACCCACCTCTGGATATTAAAAAAAAAGTCTTTCACTCACTACTCCCTGCTTTCGAAGGAATCCTGACTCATTCACGTTCATTGGGCCTCTGCCCACCAGGTCAGCCGTTTGAACCTATTAGCCCCACTGCAGGAGAAAGGTAACCCTTTCTACTTCCGTGAGGACTTAGTCTCTGAACCCCACAGGGGCCATTCTACACTGTCTTATCGAGCTGCCGAAGACCCTCCTAGAGACGTTTCAATTATCGAATATGCTTGGTAAGTGTTTATAACAAGCCATAGGGTTGGGGGGCATAATAGACTAAAACAGTCATTAAATAATCTCCTAAAAGCCCCCAAAATGGAATGTAGAGAAATAGAAAAGCAAAAGACAACACAGAGTTTAATACCCAAAGTTCAGGGAGCAAGAGCTGTTATTAAAATACACAATGACAGATGCCATTGCTTTTAAAGGTAGCTAGGAATCCCCTAGGGACCTGGGGTGGGGCTTGAGAGTCTGTATTTCGAAGACGCACCCTCTTCCGCTCTGGGAACCACACTTCGGGTATGGAAGACCTGTGATGAACCTGCCCAACCGTTTGGCTCTCTTAGGTAGATGTTGCTAGCTGCTGTTCAGTTTGATGAAGCCAAGGGGGGCCTTCTTGCCCTCATCTTGGCTATCAGGTGCTAATGAAAGCAAGTCTCAGAAGCTTCACAAGGGACCACTTATTAGCCAGAGGACACAAAACACTCTGACAATCTGTGCAAAAAGGCACACAGAGGTCACAGCTTGACTTTTTTGATGCTCCTTTTGGAAAGTGCTTGGTTCCTACAGGCCACACCCTGTTGTCCAGTTGGTCTCAAACTGTATGGTCCTCTAACCAGAAACCAGTAAGCCTCCCCTGGTAACTTGTTAGAAATGCAAATTCTGGAAACTGCACTCCACTCCAGTGCACAAGCCTCCAGGTGATTTTGATGCCGACTGGAGTTTGACAATCACTACTCGAGCTATAGGAGCCTGTCAATCACCTAATTGGATTCTGTCCCCCAAGAACCCAATGAGCCACAACACGAGCTTTTGGACTCCAGCCTGGAGCACCATTTCTTGCTAGATCCAGCTCGCATCCTCCTGATGGAAGGGTGAGACTGTATCTAAACATGATTATTATTTTTGTAACCATCTTGATATTTTGCAAACCAGTCTTGTCACCAACACACACCCATCACACATGAATGAGGCTAATTAATGAAACCTGAGGTGTAATGGGAGCGAAATATAGCTGAAACACTTCGTGTAGCTGCCGCTGGTAAGGGGTTGGGGTTAATTGCTAGCCTCTCATCCCAGGGGTGGGGTGCTTACACGTTGGGCTGCAGTCCGGTTTGACACTACTAGCAGCTCCATGGGAGCTTTCCGTTCCCAAAGTGCGATGGGGTCAGCACTGATGGGGTGGTAGTAAATGAGACCCTCTCTGGAGGGTGAATCTGGAACAGAGACTGCAGACTCCTCTGGCATTGTGCTCCAAATTTCACTGTCCATCGCAGGGTCCCCTGGCTCCCAAGTATAAAAACGTTTAGGCATACTAGTTTAGGCAAAACATGAAGGCATACTAGTCATGAAAAGGCAATAGCAAACACATCCATTTTAATTTTATCAGTTCAGTTTGTGGTTTGACAAATGTCTGCAGTTACATAAACACCGTACCAATCAACACCTATCACATTTGTGTCACCCTCAACAAAATTCCATTGTGTTCTTTTTTGTGGATGGTTCTCGACCCCCACTGCCCCAGGCTACCACCAATCTACTGTTTGCTCTCATTGACCAGAGATACCAGTTTCTAATTTCATATCAATATGATCAAACACAATGTGCCCTTTTATGGCAGGCTTCTTTAACCCAGGATGTTTTTCAGATTAGTGTGCCGTTGTACTCGCCATGGTTCCTTTCTCTTGCAGACGGGCATTTCCGGTCAAAATATACCACAGTCAACAAGTATTAAGCCATTCTTCTATGCGTTTGTTGCCAGCTTTTAGCTATTAGGAATAAAGCTGCTCAGAATGCTTGTTCACATTTCTTTGTGAGATGATTCTTGTAATTTGGGGCATAATTTGCTGGTAGTGGAATCTCTGGGTTGAAAGATGGGTATGTGCTTAACTTCCTAAGACATTGTCCAACGTGATTGCACCATGTTTCATTCTTAACAGAAGTTGCTCTGCATTCTCATTAACATTTGGTATTATCCGGTTTTTTTTTTTCAGGCTTCTTTAGGTTGGTGACTATAGAAACCACAGAGCCATAGATTTTTGTTGCTTTATAAGGAATATTAAAATGAATGCATCGTATAAAGATAAATGCTCATTTCTCATTCCAGCTCAGTAATTGATAGCTATACCACACACAAAGCACACATGTTGAGTAAGAAAAGTTCACCATATTAACAATGTATATCTTTGCATTATGAGATTATGAGTGCCTATTTGTTTTTAGATGTCCATAATTTTGAAATTTCACACAGTGCATACGCATAGCTTGTGTAAGCGAGGGGGGGGGGTTCTTTAAGTTCCTACCACTATTTCAGGTGTATATTCCTTATTCTTTGTCATGGGTTGGATTCTGCGTGGAAGAGACACACTCTAATAGAACTGGACTGCCATCTAGTAAAGAAAAATACCTGGCCTTCTGGTCCTCTTGGGAACAAGGACTAGATGTGTGTCCTGCAGGCAAGGCCATGGTAGCCTCTCAGAGAAATCTGTTTTCCTGATTGTCAAAGAGCAAAGGGAAGGGTGTCCCCCCCCCCTTCTGCATCCTTTTCTTCTTCTCTCCTCACATCAACAGGATTTAACTTCCCGAGGCTTGGAACCAAAAAAAAAAAAAAAGAAAACTTGGAATCAAAGTTGTCATTTCTCCCCACCCCAGCCTGTTTTTGTTGTTGTTGGCAAATCATCAGGGGTTTTTATTTATGTTGTCAGATGAAATAACAAGTGATCTTTGCCCCCCTCCCCTTCTTCTTTTCCTCAGCTGACCTGAATAATGTCAGGTTCTCCGCTTATAGGACTGCCATGAAACTCCGAAGACTGCAGAAAGCACTTTGCTGTAAGTATTCCCTAATACTTGATGCTCTTGGGAGTTTTTGTATGCTCACACAGAAAGTAGATGGGGATCATTTGAACTTGGAAAGTGGTGCCATGACTGTTACAAGTTCATTGCAACGTTGGGTCATTCTTTCAAGTGTCTATGGCCTCATGTTTACCTTACTAATTTTTTCATATTGCCTAAAATAAGTCTTCTACTAATAATGAGTGGATATGATATTTATCATATGTATCCATCTGTTTATACAGTTAGTGACATACTCCTTTGTCTGGGTGAAATACGAGTTCTCTCCCCTGAATTTACCCTTGCAAGAGACCCCATAAAAATTTCCAGAATTGCATACCATAGATAGCAGATGAGGATTGGGATATCTTACCCTTAGCAGGGAAAGATAGGGTTATCACCTCTGGTAAAGAGTTACAGTCACTGAGAGTCGGTGGTGTAATGGTTGGGTGTGGGACTGCCGCCCACTGGGTTGGTGGTTCAAATCCAGCAGCAGCTCTTGAGGAGAAAGGCTGGGCCTCCTACCAGAGGGCAGTGATAACCCCCACAAAACCAAAACAACAACAACAACAACGAGTTACAGTCTCAGAAACCCTGTATCAACTTGCAATGAGTTTGAATCAACTCAATGGCAGTGGGTTTAGGCTTCATTGGTTTTCTATCTGTATGGGAGCCCTAGTTGAGGCACGGAGTAAACATCAGGATGCAGACCATAAAGACAGTGGTTTGACCCTACTCGCCCCTCCCTCCATGGGTGAACGATGAGGCTGGGCACAGAGTTGTCACCTCAGAAACCTATGGAGGGAGCAGTTCTGTGCTGTACAGAGGGTCTATGACTCAGAATCAACTCAAGGGCAGGTGGTGTTTGGGAGGATTCCAACTTTGATTCTTTGCTGTTCAAATTTCTAACTGTGCTTCGTATTCAAAGACTGTGAGTGCCTTATTCAAACCAAAGCGCAGATACATGTGTGATCTATTGGCTTGAATGGTAGAATTTACATGAATGCTGTGATAGAAGATAGATAGCACACTTCTTTGCTGATTTTGCCAAGTATAGCTCTGTGGGAAGATTGTGCAGTGCTATTCAGCATTTTTTTTCATTCATTTTTTCATTTCATTCATTCATGAGTGTCATCAGCAGAGTGCATTACAGTATAGTTGTATTCTTTTGAGTTCCCATGTATCTTGCTGGTCATGAAGCTAGCCGATAGGAACTGATAGAAATTAGAGCCTAATGAGAAAATTGGCAGGCTGACCATAACGTTTGGAAACCCAGGGAAATGTGCAGAGTGTCATCAAGGCCAGCCACAATTTGTAAAAGTTTAAAATAAGATTCTCTCTAACCCGGAATTTTATGCACAAACAATTCCAATGTCATGTATGTGTGGCATACACGAGAACAGAAAGTTGAGGAGAGGTAGTGGTTTCAGAGCAGGTTTGAACAAAGGATTTCTAAGACCAGGAATTCAAAAAGGACAACGTGGCTAAGAGGATTCTGATAAAAAACAAAAAACAAAAGTTGTGGGAACCTGGATTCTAGGGAAAATAAGACCCATTTAGAATCCGAAGGCACTTCAAGATAGCTAAAGGCCAGAGTCTCAGAGTGTGGCTATGGTAGGCTGGAGAGAGAAGCCTGATGCAGACTGTGAAAGGCTTTTAAGACCCAAATTAAAGGAATTAGAGGTTAGCTGGGAGTGATAGAAGGGCATTGGTCAAGGGGATTGCTGTGGTTGGGTTTTCATTTGGAAAGACTATTCCGGTTATGGAGGCAAACCTGGCTTGGAGTATTGTGAGACCGATAGATGAAAGACCTTGATCCAGCGATGTAAATCAGCGTCTCAGTAGACTAAACTACCAAAGTAGGCATAGAGGCAAATGAAATGGCACAATACTTAGGAGGGAGAACTGACAGGTCTCAGTGCATGAGACATGCAGAAGAAAGATAGGAGCCATATTTTGGAAACCGTAGAAGGAGGTGTCTCCTGGAGAGTAAAGAGTGAATAGAAGAGGGAATTTTGGACAGAGAAAGAGCCACCTACAAAGGGGATGGCAAAGAAAGGCCCAGAGGGGCATAAGTCACCTGACGTTACTGTGTCACCTGCTGCAGGAGGAGCACGAGGGGAGGATTTCCCCTTGGGGTCCAATATTGCTAAAAGTTCAGTAAGTTGGAGAAAGTGTCTGTAGACTACAGAAATGTTTGGTAACGTTGGTGAAAGTGTTCACGTGATGAAGAGGTGCAGCGGGGATGGAGAGACAATTCCTCTTGAAATGTCTTTGTAAAGAAGAGTGAAGAGAGGTTGCCATTAGCTAAGGAGTTGACAGTGTAAACAAAGACTCGGACCTGAGAGACATTTGGGTATATTTAAGGGACTAGGAGAATAAGAGAGGGTGAGACTGAAAGTGTTGGTGCAGGAGGAGATTTAACAAACAAACAAAAAGAGTAGGCACGTGATCCAAAAGCCAAGAGGAAGAAGATATGTCACTCTTGCATGTAAAGGTCAAAGCAGAGTAAGGAACCTGTGCTGCCTCAGTGCATTTCAGACACCCAGTAGCAGGAAGGGAAGCCTTCTAGAGCCTTCCACTTTCTGTGTGAAGTCGGAGGAGAGCGCCTGGACTAAAAAGAAGAGGGAGATGTTGAGAAATAGCAGGATGGCATCTGGGTGTTAATAGCCGTGTCAAGCAGCAGAGCCACAGAACTGATCATCTATATGAGAGAGGTGGGAGACATCCTGATCCCAGGGCCTGTAGGGTAATGGAAGGGAGGTGTTCAGGTGGAAGTTGATAACTGGGAGGTGGACATATCAAGAGAGACGCTACTTCACAGAGGCAGATGAAGAGATAACAGTGGAAGAACTGGAAATCCAGAGTGTCGGATACTGGAATTTTTTTTCAAGAAGACACTTCCAAGTGATTAGGTCTAGAATAGAACATTGGAATGTGTGACAGAGATGGAGGAGATGTGAATTTCAGTGGAAGTCATCCAGTAAGATGACCAGAATTGAGGAAAAGAGAAAGGACCATGACTCTGGGCCCCAAGTCTGAAGAAATGCAGTCAACTGCTCAAGGGTGTATGGAGGCCAGCAATAAGGTGCTCAGAGGTACTAAGAAACCCAGTGGCCTGTGGTGCTTTTATATAGAGTAATGGCGATGTAACCTGCTAGAGGCATTCTTTGAGAGAATAGGACTTGCCCTTTCTTCTTGATATTCCCAGTGCTTAGCAAAGAGCGTGGCTTCAGGAGAGTCCAAAATGTTCTTGTAAAGTGAATTCATGAATGAACGTAAAATTCAGACCTCGGTTACTTATAGCGTATAGTCTGAAGCTATCATTTTCAGCTATATAGCTGCCAAGTCTTAAGTGGTTTTACAGGCTCCACATGCTTAGGAATTCCTTAGAGACTTTTCGATGTACCATAGCTAAAAAGAGGAATATTGAAGTGTGTTGGAGTTCAGAGAATGGAGACTATCTGCCTCTTTTTCTTTTCCTAGTCCTGTCCTTTCTCACATGTACCACCTTCCTTTGATTAAAGGGCAATTATGCACTGCATTTTTTAAAAATGCTGTGCAGCATTCCTTTGAGATCCTACAAAGGCCAAACAAAATCATCAGATGTTCCTGGGGTATGCAATGAAAAAACACAGAAATAGAAGAGGTGGAAAACCATTGAATTCCATAAGGTTCCTCTTGATTCTGGAGTTAAGCATTATTTGATTTTCCAGTTAAAATCTAATTATATTCTCCAATATAATTTCTATCTAGCAGTTCAATTTATGTTAAAAATTTCAGATAAGCATCAGTGATTTCCAAGATTACAAGGAAAAAACCTTAGTCCGTTTGGGGTTATAGTCCTAGGCCAAAGTGATAGTGGTACATTTTCACTTGTAAACAGATTTAAATTCTCAGCATTTTCTTTTTGAACATGCCTTTTCCCAAATGGGAAAAAATCAGGTTGTATCAAAATTAAGGTGTGTTTATCTACATTAAGTATGATTTTGTAAGGATACTGGGAGAATTCATGCACAGTATGAAGAGAGAAGAGACAGTTCACCAGTCCTTTTAGTAGTGAATACATGACTTACTCAACAGGCGATTTAAGAATTCCCTCTTAAATTTATAATTGCTTATTCAATTTAATGACTTTTCATCATTCCTATGCCTGCAAAGCTACGATAAAGAGTTATTATCTGTGATTCCGGCATATAAAACGTACCCTGGCTAGCTTTTAAGGCCACTTACTAACTAACTCTTAATGAAAATTGCCAATGCTAATTCACCAAATTCCTGATGCCAGTGAAGTCTTTGAGTTACAGGTGCCTTAAAAGGTATTCAGAGCCACTTGTCTTAAGCACTTAATCTTATTTCTCCTTCATCTTCAAAGCTTCAGTATTTCCTCAAACAGAATACCACAATTTTATGCACCATGGAGAACTTGTATTTAAGTCAAAAGCATCACTCTTGGCCTTTAATGTCCCCAGGTTGTAATCAGTTCAATGCTGTGTGACTCCATGCTGCCTTTCAACCAACTTCATGAAAACTCAACTCTATAGGAAAGCAGAAATAAAGATAATCTTGGTAAAAAGGAGTTATAAGCTGGCGCCTTATTGTATCATCGCCAGTATTGTATTTACCTATACAAAGAAGCCACTCCAGCCTTTTCTTCTCCTTCTATAGTTTCAATGGCATCTCCTAGGGGCGTGGCTTCTCAAATTAAAAATATAGCCAACATTAGCTAAGCCCCAGTGGCATAGTGGTTGTGTGTGGGACAGTGGCCCACATGGCTGGCGGTTCAAATCCAGCAGCAGCTCTCCAGGAGCAAGGTTGGGCTTCCTACTCCCGCCAGGACAGTGATGCAGGGGAAAAAATATATATATATATATAGCCAACTTCTAAGAACAGACATGAAAACAAGTGTATTTAATGTATAAGTGTGTGGTGGGTTGGAGAAGTCCCAAACCAGAGGGCTAAATATACTGCAATTGATAAATGTGACAGATACTCTACCGACAACAAGAAACAGAACAATTTACCTCTGTTCAGCAACTAAATTACATGTGAGAGATTTTATACAGCCTGAAGTCATACGAATAACATCACAGCTGCTGGACTCACCCTCACCACAACAAACCAAGTGAAAAACTCGCTCTCCTCTCAGTAAACACACCTCACCTTTCGAGAGTGCACGGAGGGTGATGAGAGAGAGAGAGTTCAATTGCTAAAGAAGACTGATAGGACACACAGGAACACAGTTTGCAAATCTACAGAGCAGGAGAGTCTACAATAAAGCAGCAGCATGAACATCAGAATAGGGATCACCGCCACTGCACAGGGTCTTAAGAGGCCAGTTAGAACCATTTCTTCCCTCCACCCACAAATCAACTTTTCTCATCTACCATGTATTATTTATCATATAAGTTACAGAGTCAGTCCTCTGTTATTTCTGATTTCAAGATAACTTCAGGACATAACCAAACTTATTTTCTCTATAGTCATCATTGGCTCGATATTGGCTTACAGAAAGAGAGAGAGAGAGAGAGAGAGAGTGTCAGAGTCCTGCATAGGCATATCTGCCCCTGAGGGGAAGTACTGTACTTTTGTTTAGAATGTGTTCGGTACACAGGAGTTCCACACAAAAGAAAGAATTATTGACCCTGAGTCATGGTGCTGATGGTGCTAAACTCACTGCCATTGAGTGAATGTTGACTTATGGCAATCCCTTAGTGGGTTTCGGAAACAGTCACTGTTGATGGATTAGAATGCCCAGTTTCTATTCCTTAAAGCTATTGATAGGTTTAAACTGTCGACCATGCAATCATAACCCAAGGGTAACCAATATACCACCAGAGCTTTTCGATGCTGCTAAATAACCCCTCAAAAGTTCCATTTTCCAGTTGTCAGTCTTAAATACTTGTCATCTTCTTCTTTTCTCTGATAATTAGATGCCTTTCAAGAGTTCTATTTGTACATCTTTTTGTGAATTCATATTTTCTCATTAAAAGCAAATTTGGTAGAGACTGCTGGAACTCTTGAAACTGTAACCCTTAGATACTCTTTAAACCTGGAAATAAACTCACCCTTGTGGCTTAACATTCTGTCAAACAACTGACCTAGTAGGTAAATCATATTACCAGGAACATCACTGAAGAATAATCATTCATATGTGATAAAACACAAAAGCAGCATTTGTCCTGGGATAAAATCTCCTAAAATAGGAAGGTGTACGAGAAGGACAGATAGCAATAGTGAGCACAGAGAGGAAGTGGAAAGAGTGCTGTCACATTGTGGGGAATACAATCGACATCACAAAGCAAAATGTATATGACTTGTCGAATGGGAAACCAGTTTGCTATATACAATTCTACCAAAATCACAATAAAAAGTCAGCTAAAGTAATTAAGAAAAATTTACCTACCCCAGTGTTCATAACCCAGTTCCCAATTTCACTAATGGTTTTGTCAGGTGCCATTGAGTTGGTTCTGACTCATAAACGTCTGATGTACAATAGCATAAACACCACCTGGTCTTCCTTCAACCTCATTTCTATTGTTAAGTACACTGCTGCAGCCATTGTGTTAATCCATTTCATTCAGGGTCTCCCTATGGTTTTGATGAACCAAGAATGATGTCCATCTCCAGGACTTGATCTCTCCTTGTGATATGTCCAAAAGAGTTTTTAAGAAGTATTCTGGCCATACTTCTTCTAAGACAAATTTGTTCTTTCTTTTGGCAATGTGTCATATATTTAATATTCTTTGACAGTAACATATTTCAAAGACTGATTATTAATTCCTTTTGAGTGTTTCATATTAATTGTCCAATTTTTGCATGTGTATGAGGTGACTGAAGATATATTGGTTTGGGTCCGACCTTTCTTAGTCCTCAAAGCAACATCTCTGCTTAAAACCTGTTAAGGAGATCTTTTACAGCAGATTTATCCGATTCAATATGTAGTTTGATTTCTTGTTTGATCGCTGCTCCCATGGGTCTTGTGTCCAAGTGAAATGAAATCCTTGGCAACTTAAATATTTTCTTCATTTAATATTATGCTGTCCATTGGTCCATTTCTGAAGATTTCTATCTTTTTTCTCTTGTGATGTGATCCATACTGAAGACTGTAGTCTTTGATCAGTAAGTGCTGTGTCACTTGCAGCTTGTTCATGATTCTTCCTCCAATCCTGATGTCGTGTTCTTCTTCATACAAATCAGCTTCTTGGGTCATTTGCTCAGTATTAAGTATGGTGAAATATACACTTCTGATACATACTTTTCATGATTTTAAACTATACAGTATCTCCTTATTTGGTTTCAACAACTACCTTTCAGACTATGTAAATGTTCCTCAAGAAACAATGAAGTGTTCTGTAATTTCTGTTCTTCTGCAGTTAAATGCCTTTGTATAATCACTAAGACACATATATCTTTTCAATATTATCTGTTTCCACTCACTATTCATCTGATATCACCAATGAACTCCCTCATTTTCTGAATGTGACTTTAGTTTCTGGCAATTTTTTTTGTCAATGTAATGCTACAACTATTTTAAAATTATCTTCAACAAAATCTTACATGCCTGTCAGAGGAATGATTTTGTTTGATAATTTCTAGTGGTGTCGAGTCACCTTTCTTTGCAATGGACACAAATATGAACTTCCTTGAGTCGGTGGGCCAAGTAACGCTAACAAATTTCTTGGTACCTCGAAGGTAACACTTTCAGTACTGTATTTGTTTTGTGAAAACTTTTCATTGGTTTACTTGTCAATTCCTGGAGCCTAGTTTTGCGCCAGAGTTTTCTTTTCTTTTTTTGCGCCAGAGTTTTCATTGCTTATTTGACTTCTTCCTTCAATGCCGTCAGTTCTTGATCATATTTTATCTTTGGAAATAGTTGAACATTGACCCATTCTTTTTGGTGGTCATATGACTTTCTGTATTCCTCCCATCTTCTGCTGGTGTTTGCTGTGTTGTTTCAGTATTTTGTTCATAGAATCCTGTTTGATGTTACACCATGAAGCTATTTCAGTTTGAGAAATACTGAGTGTGTTCTACCTTTTAGAATCTTCCTTTAATACTTGACTTTGTCTTCTTGGACTACCCTTTGACATCTTCTGTTCAGCTGAAGACACTTCCTTCCTTTTGATCCCTCTGTGTTCAAAAGCATCTGCAGACATTTGGTGTTCTTTCTTTCTTGTCTTTCTGATGACCATTTGATTTCTTTATGTATGATGTAATTGATGTCATCCCACAACTTATCTAGTCTTACGTCATTAGTGTTCAATATTCCAAATCTATTTCTGAGACAAGTTCTAAATTCAGGTGGGATATAGTGAAGCTCATACTTTAGGTCTCATGGATCTATTTTAATTTTCTTCACCTTTAACTTGAATGTGCATATGAGCAATTCATTATGCTTCACATTTGTCTCTTGGCCTTGATCCCAGTGATGATATTGAGTGTCTCCATTACTCCTTTCCACAGATGCAGATGATGGGATTCTGTATATTCCATCTGATGAGGTTCTTGCATATAATCACCATTTATGTTGTTGAAAAAGGCATCTGCGTTGAATGAGCCATTAGTCTCACAAGATTCTATCACATCTCCAGTGACACTTCTAATACCAAGTCCATCCTTTCCAACTTTTGGTCCTCTTCCTTTGTTGCCAACATTCTAATCACTAATAATTACCAATGCATCTTGATTGCATATTTGATCAGATTCAGAGTGCAATTGTTGGTAAAAATCCCACCCCCCCTTAAATATTTGACATTTGTGATTTTACATAAAGTTTAAGGATAGACATATGAACTGGTCTTCCTTCTAGATATGTGAATATTATCCTATCGCTGATCGCATCAGACATCAGAATAGATCTTGAGATGTTCTTTCTGATGGTGAATGTGATGCCACTCTTCAATTGTCATTTCTGGAATGGACGACTGTATGATTTTCTGATGCAAAATGGCCAGTTCAGCTCACTAATGTCTAGCATATTGATCTTTATGTGTTTCAGTTCATTCTTTCACAACTTATGATTTTCCTTGATTTATACATGGTACATTCCTTGTTCTTGATTAGTAATGGCTATTTGCAGCAGTTTCTTCTCATTTCGAGCCATTTCCCATCAGCAAATGGAGGTACAGAATGTTTTCCTCCATCAGTGTTCTAAACGTTGACTTCCCTGAGGAGACAGTTCTTCCTTAATCTTATTGGAAATACTTTCCACTGGAGGGACTTATCTTTCTGCACTGTATCAGACAATACTCAGCTGTTGATCATAAGACTTTCAGTAGCTAATTTTGTCACTAGTGGATGGACAGGACCTTTTCCCTCACCTGTCTTAGATGAATACGTTGTGTTAGGTCTCATCGAACCAGCTCTGAGTCACAGAAACCCTATGCACAATCAAAGGAAACATTGCCTTATGATGCATCATGCTCACCATTGCCTTTAGGCTTGATCCAGTTGTAGCCACTGTGACAATCTGTCTCGTTGGAGAGCTTTCTTTCTTTTACTAGCCCTGTACTTTGCCAAGGATAGTTTCTTTTTCCAGGGACTGCTCGTTCCTGATGACATGTCCAAACTAGGTGACACAAAGTCTCACCATCCTCACCCTGTAATAGTCCAACCCAAGGTTTGATTTTCTTTCTTCACTTCTCTCAGCTTGAGAAAACTTTTCCGAATTCTTACTGCAAGTCTTTGCCTATTTCATCATAATTCTCAATTTGTCTCTCAAACTGCCCTTTGCTGGTCACAAGGTTTTTCAGTGGCCAAGTTTTTCAGAAACAAACTGCCATGCCATTGTTCCTGTTCTGTCTTAATCTGGAAGCTCTGCTGACACGTGTCCACTGTGGGCGATCCTCCTTGATATGTGAAAGACAAGAAGCTTAGCTTCTATTATCACAATGACGTGCAAGTCAGCACAGTATGGCAAATTTTTCTAAGCAGTAGCTAATTTTCCTAAGGCTTTTTTATTTCGATGTTGTTGCTGCTGAATATGATTCTCTTTAATATAATTATGATATAACTGTCAGAAGCAAAAATAGTGAGCCGCCCAGGCTGCACTCATAGGTCTGAATAGTGGCAACGTCATACTACTGAGTCAATTTCAACAGTGACACCCTGTAAGGTTGCAGAGACTGTCAACTGTCATGGAAGCAGATGGCCACAGTTTTGTTCTAAAGAGTGACTCAATAGGTTTGAACTACTGGTCTTTTCATTAGCAGTCAAGGGCTTACCCCCTACACCCCCGGAACTCCTCAGATGACAAGTAGCAATTCACTGCTTTCCAGCCAATGCCAACGCAGAGTGGAACTGTTCCGGGGGTTTCTGAGACTGTATCTCCTTAAGGGAGAAGAAAGCCTCATCTTTGTTTCTCGAAATGGTTGGTGGTTTGGAAATGCAGATCTACTGGTTAGCAGCTTAATTGGTAACCTCAATGTCACCGGGGTAGTTGCTTCTAAAAGAACTTGGGTTTGGGTATGCCACAGAAATATCCATTGCCATCCACATTGACTTTCTGGCTTTTCGATGTCAGGAATGTAACCCCAAATTGTAACTTGAGTCTTCAATGATTCAAGCGTTTCAATTGCCCCACCACCCTTTTAAGGCTTTCTACACGGCAGATAAGACATACAGGATCCAACTTTTCACCTCCCCAAGCCCTGCTGAAACTTTCATCATCACAAAATGGCGACACAATGTTAAGATGATTTTATTCCCACTACAGCTGCTTCCCAACACAGGGCCTTGATAGTCGTCACTCTTTGTGACTCTAAGCACAGAGTCAAAACCATAGTCACATTGATATTACTCCATGTAGTCACACCCGGGTAGCAGCAATAGTTAAGTATTTTATTGCTAACTGAGAGCTTGGTAGTTTAAGCTCACCCAGTCACTCTGCAGGACAAAGATCTAGCAATCTGTTCCCATAAAGCTTATGGCCTAGCAGACTCTTATCATATGTGGTTATTATGATGAAAGAATGACGTGTCGGCTTCTAACAACACCAGTCTGAATTTTCATCTCATTATCCAATGAGATTTGCAAGTTGTCTGCTTGTCTTACTCAGTTCTTGAAAAGAGGAAGTTTGGGGACACAGAATCCTTTTTCCTAACAGACATCTTGAGGCAAAAAGAAAGAAGCCTATTCTCTTGTTTAAAGCATCTCTCTTTTGTTAGGTGCCATTGAGTGAGTTCAGGCCCATAACGACCCCTGTGCACAACAGGACGAAAACCTGAATGTTTCTGCACTATCCTCCCTATGTCTGAGCCCATTGTTGCAGCCACTGTCTCACTCCATCTCACTGAGGGGTCTCCTCTTTTTTCACTTCCCCTCCACTTTACCAAGCAGGATTTCCTTCTCCAGGGACTGGTTCCTCCTGACAATATGCCGAAAGGATGTTAGATGCAGTCTTGTCATTTTTGCCTTTAAAGGAGCATTTTGGCCCTACTTCTTCCATGACAGACCTATTTGTCCTTTTGGCCATCCCTGGCACTTTCAATATTCTTCTCCAGCACTATAGTTTAAACAAATTTATTCTTATTCAGCGTCCAACCTTCACATTTATGTGAGGCAAATGAAAATATCATGGCTGGGGTCAGGTGCACGTTGGTCCGCAAAGTCCCATCCTTGCTCTGCAATCATCCAGAGGTCTTGTGCAGATGTGACCAAATGCAACGTGTCTTTTCATCTCTGACCTGCTTCTTCCATGAGCATCTCTCCAAGGACCAACATTATGCTAAACGTCCTTTTTGTAATACCAGTGTAGTGATGTCCTTGCCCTCCCGACAATCTTCCCTTTCTTTTTGTTATCATGAATGTTATTCCACTCCTCCCCAAATTTCTATGGGTTTCACCATTGGCTAGTCCATATTTAGATCAGATGGGTACATCAGTGCTTTCATTCAGTATGGAACCCATACCGAGAAATGCCCATGTTCTGTCCAATAGGTAACAAAAGAGTTGTGACGATCAGGCCCACTCAGGTAAGGCAGGCAGCTTCGTTGGTCAAATAATAGAGAATCGACAAAAGAGAGGAAGACCCTAAATGAGTTGGAGTGGCACATCGGTCACAACAATAGGCTCTAATGTCGCAGTGAGTGTGAAGCCAGCAGAAGATCGGTGTTTTGTCTTGTACATGGCTTTGCTCTGATTTAGGACCGACTTGACAACACCTCACCACATTAACAGCACGGGGAAAGAGTCACTTTATTCCATCAATCTCTTTGAAATCTTTGCAGTGAAATTCAAACTAATTTAGACAGCATCGTGATTTGGGCATTGGGCCAGCTTTGAAGACTCTTGATTCATAGCCTTCTGCCCCAGACTACCAGGGTTCTGCCTTTAAAAAGAAAATTGTGCAATTGCCCACTTGGATAATCATTTGTATTTTAATTGACCTGAGTGGTATTGTATGTTTTTCAAAAGTTATAGTTACCCAGGTTTCTTTGTTTGGAACATAAACTACTGATTAAGAGAGAGAAGTTTGCATGAAGGAGAGGCTGAGCTTACTTTAGATAATGCTGGAAGAAACAACCCAGGAGTTGAATTTTTAGCAGAACAGCATCCATTTGCAATGCCCTTCTCATCTGTACTGCTAGCTCCTGCACTTTGCTTTATATCCTTTCCAGATTCCACTAGAAAAGAATTGCCAGTCACCAATTGCTAATTGAAACCAAGAAGTGGCTTGACAACCAACACTATTGTTTGTTTTCAACTCTTTTTATCAGAATCATCTCTTTTCTGTCTAAGTAATGCTTTAATCATGCACGTAGTTAAGAGTGATTTATTTGGGAGTCTTCTAACAATCTCACTTCTGACATAACTGCTCTAAGAGTACCAGGGAGACAGAGACCAATTGCTAATAAAGACTCAGGATGCAAATGATGATGCCTACAAATTCACAGGATAGCTATACCAACAGCATGTTATCTAAGCTAGGTACCACACTACGGGTCATTGTACAACATAACGTATGAAGAGGTCAGTTGCAAGCTCCAATTGTCCACCCACTATAAGACCCACTCCAAGATTGATTTTGTTTCTTGGATCAACAAACCACTAATGTGAGTACAGTACACATTGCAGTCTTGGTCAGGGATTCTTATATCCTCCAGGTAACCGAGGCTTATTCTTCCTACACAGACAGTCCCAAGCTGCTTCCCTCCGTAGGTCTCATGCAGAATAGGTAAAAATTATCCGTGTCACTGTTAGCAATAATAAACAATATAATAGTGTGGAACTCAGAGCTGCACATAAGCACAAGAAATCACTTCTGTTCAGAGCTCCGGACCATGTAAATATTTTAGCAAAACAGCTTATGGCAACTCTGGCCCTCTGGACTGAACCCCTACAGTACACATAAGTGTGTCAAAGTATGTTGGTGCATAGGCTTTCTTGCTGTGCCTTTCAGGAGTGCACAGAAAGGGTGTGATATTAACAAGAGCCTTGGTGGCAGTTAAATCGACCTTACCTATGTTCTCACCTCCTTTCAATTCCTTAACATGGACTCTTTATCCCTTAGTAACACAAAGCAAAATAAACACACAGTGCCGTGGCAATGATACCACGTCCTCGCAGCAGTACAACACAGAGTGGAACTGCCCCACACGGTGGTCAAGGCTATGAACCTTTAAAAGCAGCAGATGGTGGGTTTGAACCACTGGCTTATCAGTTAGCAGGGGAACACTTAATTGCTGTGCCACCAGGGATCCATACATGCCAAAGTAGAAGTCTTTTAGAAATTGTTCTGTGAAAATGGAATTCTGTTTGATATGTTTGTTTGGGGAAATGTGTCCTCCAGTCTTCTGTGATGGATAGTCTTTGTGTTTAAATGCATCCGGTTTTAGCAGAGCATAGTGCACTATATTTCTCTCCTAACTATGTCTTCTGCTCCTGTTATTTCAGAGCAATTGCTTTATTTCCCTCTGAACCTATTTATATTCCAATGTTTTTTTTTTTCTGTTTCATGTGTTACCCATCCACCTGCATATAAATCAGAGTGGGCCTGTTAATATAAAATCCCTGTAGTTGGGCTCTCTTTCCCCCTGTCCCCTTTCTTTCATCCCAATTCCTTGGGTAGATTAGACTCTTTTTCCCCCCACATCACTTCCCTGGTGGGAGTAGGGAAGATTAGACTCTTAATTCAAAACTGAGTGTAAAAAGTCTCACTTCCAGGGAATGGGATCTTAAAAGTGAGTTAGTGGCCATCTAAGATGCAACTATTGGTCTCTCCCTAGCTGAAAGAAAGAAAAATAAAAAACTGAAAGACTCCAGGATTCAATTAGTCCAAAGGACTAATAGATCACAAAAGCCACAGCATTCACTATCCTGAGAGCCAAAGAACTAACATGGTGCCAAGCTACCACTACCATCCTCTCTAATCAGGACCACAGAAGCTCCTGGACCGAAGTAGAGAAAATTGTAGGGGGACATATTTCAATTCATCAAAAAAGGATCATACTTACTGCTGTGAGAGAGATGGGTAGACCCTCTCGATCTGTGACACTTAGACACCCTTTTAAACCTATAGCTAGACTTCTCCTTCAAGATTACCTTGTAGCGAGACAGACAGTAAAGAATATTACCCATAAGAAATGTGCATCTCAGAAGTGTCAACTCAAAGAGATATCAACAGGGCAATATTTTCCCAGACACCAATTTTAAAAGACAGAAAGGAGCAGGAAAGATGAGTGAAAGGAAATGGGGAGTCTAGAGAAGTATTAGGATGAAATGCTGTTACAATGAGGGGATTATAACTAATGTCATGCAACAAGATGTGTGTACACTGCTGGTTGGAAAACTCATTTGCTCTGTAAACTTTCACCTAAATCACAATGGAAAAAATAAGATTAGAATAATAAGTAAATAAAAATTTTCCTTTGAAATTATTATATCCTTGGCTTTAAAGCAACATATTTATAAGGATTAAAGGAGAGTAACAAGAAAGGATAAAAAAGATAATAACAACTATTTATGAACTCACTAATTCACTGCCATTGAGTCAATTATGACTCAATGGTAAATATCAGACATGATAGAACTGCACCTATGAGTTCCTGAAACTTAGCTCTTAAAATAGTAACTGTTTACAAGACTAAAGAACCTCCTCCGAGCAGCTGGTGGCCTTCAACTGCCAACTTTGCATTTATTAGCCCAGTATGTAACCACTGCACCATCGTGTCAATGTTGACTCTTGGGCGGGTGTTTGAGACTGTAACTGTTTATGAAAGTGCAAAGCCCAGGCTTTCTTCCGAGGTGGTTTCCACCTGGCAACCATGAGAATTGCAGCCCAAAGTGTAGTCACTGTGCCACCAGGACTCCTTAAACTCTGCATAACTTCCCTTAATTTATAGACACACATGATCAGACTAATGGGGTTAAGGATAAATCTCTTCTTCTCTGAAACTGTGTGCTGTGTTTCTTTCTTATTTTTAATTTAATAAACACAGTTTTTCTTTTTTTTAATAAAATTCTATTTTATTGGGGGCTTTAACAGCTCTTTTTACAATCTATACATATATCCGTTGTGTAAATCAGATCTGTACATATGTTGTCATCACCTTTTTCAAAACATTTTCTTTTTATTTGAGCCCCTAGCATCAGCTCCTCATTTCCCCCCTCCCTTACCCATGGCCCCTTGATAATTTAAAGATTCTTCTTTTTTTATCATGTTTTACACCAACCACTGTCTGCTTTCACCCACTTGTCTGCTGTCCATCTCTGTGCAGTTTCTAAATGTTCTCACCAGCACTTGAAATTTTGTCCTGTGAGGAAGTTAAGCACACAGAATAGAAGAGGAGATCGGGTCATTTGTCTTCATCTCTCCCTCTCTTCAGTCTCCCATACTCCGCCTTCCCTTCTCTTGACCTTCTCTTCCCTTGCATTTTTATTTTTTAATTCTTTATTCTACCAGAGTTCTCAAACCAACCTTCCAAGTTAAGCTCCTTCCTGGCACTTTAAGCACATGGCCACCTTCCCTGAGGAGAGGCCATTTCTTATCTTTAGAGGTGTTTGAAGGCAATAGGAAGAAAAGGGTCATTACTTCAATAAGATGAGTGCTAACCAGTTGCCATTGAGGCGACTGTGGCTCATGGAAACCCCATGAGTGTCAGCATGGAACCATGCCCCTTAGGGCTTTTTCAGTGGTTAGCTCCTCTGAAGTAGATCACTCAGCTTTTCTCCAACAGCACCTCTGAGTGGACTTGCGTCTCCAATCTCTTAGTTAGCAGCCAAGTTTGTTCACTCTTTACCACCCAGACCCTCTAACCAAACCCAAACTCATTACTATCAAGGTGATTCTGACTTAGGGTAACATCACCTTACAAAGTAAACTCAGATTTCACAGTTGTTCTCTATGGAGAACAGCTCCATAGAGGTTTCTTGGCTTTTTTTAAAACTCAAGACTATATATTGAAATAATTTCCAATACAAAACAGCTTTCAGTTTACAGTGATGACATTTAATTAAGTGATCATTAAGCATTTCTACTGACAAGACATTGTCGCCTATCATAAGGAGAAAAAAAATCACCGAATCAGAGCCCATCCAGAACTGCTAGGACTAACAGACAAGGACAAGCATGAAAGTAAATGCTGTTACCCCCAATAAAATTATGTATTAAAAAAGGAAGGGGAAAGAGGAGCTTCTACCAAGGGCTCAAGTAGAAAATATTTGGAAATGAAGATGGCAACGTGTGTACAAATATGCTTGATACAAATGATGTATTGAATATTATAAAAGCTATAAGAGCCCCCAATAATATCATTGACAGATAAATAAGTAAATGTTGTTAGGTACAATCGACTCATCGTGACCCTATGTGCAACAGAACAAAATCCTGCCCAGTACTACACCATCCTTCCCCTTCTAGCTGGATTGTTGTCCATTGTAGCATGACTGCCATTTTGTATGGAAGCAGATCACCAGGTCCTACATCCCTAGTGCCGCTGAGTAGGTTTCCATGGCTAATGTTTAGGTTAATGGTTGAGTTCAAACCTCTGTTCCCACTGGTATCAGAGATAAAGTCAAAGCTCAACCATCTGGATCCGGTCTTTGCCATACTTCCAGGAATACCCCCAAGTTTTCTGTTTTCCTTTTCTAAAAAAGAAAAACCGCACACTATTGAGGTATTACCCTACATAGGGATAACGCCTATTTTGATGATCTTTTTCTGACTATTTCCTTAGGACTAAGCACAAATAACCAGTAAAAACCATTAAAGTCTCCCGTTTGCATGACAGGGATAATTTGTGTGTCTCTTGAGGTGTATTCATAATTGCATCGCTCCCCCCTCATTCTCTCAGATGCCTGAGAGATGTACTTAATTACCATTGATTCCTTGTCTCCAAGGACTGAGAATTCAGATCAGAGCTTAGGTGTAAAAGGTGTTATAAAAGCAATGTTGTTGCATTTCCAATTTGGCTAATAAATTGGCTTTATAGAAAAGCATCTTTTCATGACACTGGGGAGCAGCTTGCAATTTGCTGATGCCTGGACAAGGTTGAAGCTTTCACTTTGGCGAATGTTTTTATCTTTCAGCAAATAATAAAGTACCATTTCAAGAACAAGGGACTCCCATCCCTAACCCCACCCTCAACTACATTTCTTAGAGGACTTGAAAAGTACATTGTCAAATTCAATTTGCAGGTGAAGGGAGAAATAAAACCCTTTCACTCCCTGATTTAAAAACAGATAAATAATGCAGTTACTGTAGTTTGCTGATATAAACTCTCAATGAGGATGATTGCCTCCTTACCTAATGGTAAGGTAGCAAAGACATCCTGAGGGGAGTGATTCTTCAAAGAGAAAAACATATGAATGAGATACATAGCTAGAAAGAAAATACATAGGACCCAGACCACACAGATGGCTGTCCAATGGCCTATTCTCATAGTCGGACAAGAAAATACTGCTAGGATCTCTTTCACAGTCTCTACTGAAACAGTTTTTCTCTTCAGATAGAAGTGTTCAGTTTAAGATATGAAAATAATAATAAGTTATAATTTATCAAGAGTTTACCGGGGGGTCGGGCTGAGCCCCAGTGGCGTAATGGTTGTGCGCAGGACTGCGGCCCACTGGGACGGAGGTTCAATTCCAGCAGTGGGGCTGGGCCTCCTACTCCCACCACTGGAGAGCAGTGATGCCCCTCCACCCCCCAAAAAAAGGGTTTACAGGGGGGTCGTGGAGGAGCTGATACCAAGGGTTCAATTGAAAGTAAATATCTAGGAAAGAATAAAGGCAACATATGTACAAATATCCTTGACCCAATTGGTTTATGAATTGCTATAAGAGTTATAAGAACCCCCAATAACATGATCCTTTAATAAAAACAATAACAGCAAAAAGTTTTTCTCTTCACATAGAAATGCCACACAATAGAGGATACTAGGTCCTCTTAACAATCAAACACTCCCTAGTATTTGACCCACACTGACTCCTGATGTCAGTACAATTTTAGAACCACCTGTGATCTTGAGCCCTGGTAGCATAGTGAGGTAAGTATTAGGCTTTACTGTAAGGTTGACAGTTCAAACCCACCAGCTTCTCTGAAGGAGAAAGATAGGGCTGACTGTACCCATAAAGGTTGATGTAATTTTCGAGACCCCAGGGAGAAGTTTTAGTCTCACTCCGTCCTATATGTTCACTGTGAGGCTGGAAGTAACTTGCTGGCAGTCGGTTTGGATTTGAGGATGGTTAGATTCTGAACGCTGGTCAAATTGGTCAAACTGAGAGTCAAGCAATGCAAGTAAATTACCTTTAAGTGGTTGGGGGAGGTTGGTCCCGGTTTAGTGTTTATTCATGGTAAGTGACATCCCTACCCAAGATTCTTGAGTGGAAAAGGAAGGATAGCAGAAGGAAGATTTTATGTTATTGAACCATTCATGATTTTATATGTGGATTTTGCAGTGGATCTACTGAGTCTGTCAGCTGCATGCGATGCCTTGGACCAGCACAACCTCAAGCAAAATGACCAACCCATGGACATTCTGCAGATCATTAATTGCTTGACTACTGTCTATGATCGTCTGGAGCAAGAGCACAACAATCTGGTCAACGTCCCTCTCTGCGTAGATATGTGTCTCAATTGGTTGCTGAATGTTTATGACACGTAAGTACTGCACGTTTCTTTTAACCACGACTGCCTATGGAATAGTGAGGGTGTAATTCGCATCGCAACAAGGTCCCAATCTAGAGATAATGGTCTTCAGGATGAAAGTTTCATGAAGCTCTTTGACCTAATGCTGTCCGTGTGATAAATCATTTTTGAACTTATTGGGGTTGAAAAATATTCTTATAAGCCAAGAGATAAGAAGGATGTGAATGGTGATTGCACTCAGATGAAAGAACAAGCAAAACCTGGGGATATCAATTTGTCCAGTAGAATCAGTCGCATGCAGTCATTGGTTTGGGCCCTTTCTCACCTGCGTCGTTTCCAACTCGTCTCTCCCCTGTGGCTGCTGATCCCTCCTCCTAGGTCCCTACACATGCTAGCATACTTGTCACCTGATCTGAATAGTCAGAGTTGATACTCAGGAGGATTTTGCAGAGGTTTATGAATTGATAAGCAAAACAAAATAGAAATGAAACTGGTATGCAACAAACTCAGCTCCTTAAAAACCGAAGATTTTTCTCGCTTTAATAAGGTTTTTACACACTGTCCATTTGGCATCTCCATCCATCACTCTCTTAGAGAGTAATTAGGGTCCCCCACCCTTTGGACTGCACACAGAGGAGCTCCTCAGTTTTAATTTGTATTTTAAGCTTAATGAAGACAGTTAAGGAAAGTAGTAGAAGGAATTGGTTTTGATTGGCCCTGAATTATTCTTTGACCTCAAACTGGTTACGTCCCTTTTTTTACCCATTTAAAAAACAGAACCCCAACTGGAAATCTGGGGAGATTTTGTGAAATGAGTGGCATACCAACAGCTTCTCCTGTTGCCTTCATTGTCGACTTCTAACACCGCCTTAATGAACATTTCCACCTTTTGCCTTTGTTATTTTGATAAGGTATTGCTTTATAAATTCCAGAACCACCTGGCTATGAAATCCATGATAATTATCTACCAAGCCCTTGAACATGTTGGATTTTCATTGTGGATTACATTTACATTTGCTTTGAGAGGAGTTCATATTCAGGTCTTTCCTCAAATATATTTTGGCACTGTTTGCTTGCAGATGACATCTGAATGGATTCTGAATATTTAACTTCCATTCTACCTGCCTGAGAATTATGTGGGGGCAAGTTTAACGCCAGGAAGACTTAAGTAACTGTTTAAAGTTTATTTGTTAAGACTTCCTTTGACTTGCCTATTTTGTTTTTGAAAAGAGAGGGAGAGAGAAGAAAGCCTTCCAGTGACAGTAATTTGCTAATGCACGTAACATCAGGGCTTTCTGTTTGCCAGTTTAATTTGATAAATTGTATCAGTTAAAATCTGAGCATATTGCTTCTTCACCAGAAATAACCACCATTAGGGGTTATCCTTTGTGATTTTGAAGTATTAGAAGGTAAAATTAGTCTAAAATATTTTTTTGTTAACCAACACCTAAAGTACAGTTGCTTCCTGTTACAAGTTTCGAAGGTGAAAATCATAAGATGTGTTCCCTGGAACACTGGAACACTTTTCATTCACATATAAAATAAGCTTATTAATAAATGCATGACACTGTTGACAGCCTTGTCTCAGTTTTCAATTGATAATGTGAAAAGTTACATACATTCGAATGTGGTGGCTACAGTTCTAGGTTATTTTTTAAATGCTCTTTAGAGGCCTGTGGTGAATGCGCTCTAATAGTATCATATTTTTCACACAGGGATAAGAGTGCATATTGTATGTAATGTATGATGAAGCTGGAAGTGATTACAGTTCTTCTCAGTAATAGTTTTCTTTTTTTTGGGGGGGGGGGCATCACTGCTCTCCGGTGGTGGGAGTAGGAGGCCCAGCCCCACTGCTGGAATTGAACTTCCGTCCCAGTGGGCCGCAGTCCCGCGCACAACCACTACGCCACCGGGGCTCAGCCCTCAGTAACAGTTTTCAAACTGATGAAGAAGTACTGAAAAGAGCAAAGCAGTTAGTTCTTGGTATTTTTTTCTTTTATTTTGAATTTTTTTTTTTAGCTTCAGTATCCAAAGTAGGTCATTTGCTTCACCAACCAAAATAGCCTAGTGCATGGTAGTCATTCTTCCACTCACTGACTTCAACCCAGGTGGTTCCTCATAGATGAAAAGCAGGATCATTTCCCCCCATTTTATGTAGAGCTACTCTGGCAATGGAAGGAAAGGGATTTAGGAATTGAAAACTTGGTAAATATTCATGGCTTGCTTTGGTCAAATTTCCATGACATTCCAGGTCACTGGCCAAATAGATAATGAAATGAACCACAGACGAGTGCCTAACAAGCTTAACACCAATGGTCAATAGAGTTTCCATATCCAAGTTTCCCCCTTAACTAAGGCTCCTTTATCCCCAAGTAAAATGTCAGTAATTGTTTTCTGCTTTGATTATTCATAATAGGGGGCGAACAGGGAGGATCCGTGTCCTGTCTTTTAAAACCGGCATCATTTCCCTGTGTAAAGCACATTTGGAAGACAAGTACAGATGTAAGTCATGTATATTAACTCTCTATTCTTTTATTAATGCTGGCTAATTACCCTAGTTCAAGATGGGTAATGACATACTGTTCTTATTTGACAGCAGGTTCCTCATGGAAAATGTAGAGATGCTTTTAGAGTGTCATAAAATTTGGTTTGTGTCATTTCTTGTCAAACATTAAATTGCAGGTATTTAAATAAAGAACGAGGATTAACTTCTCTAGTCCGAGTATTATTTTACATTTACACTGTCTGTGTCTGAATAAAACATATGTTCCAAGGGGATAAAGTCTGATTTTTTTTACCCCTTTGTATCAATCAGAAAAATAAATGTGAAGGTTTAATCCATGTACTTGCCTAATCTTTGCATTCTTATTTGAAGAATACTATCTGGCATTCATGTTCCAGAAACATTGTTTGTTTTATAATCATCTTACTCTAAGTTGTACTGGCACATTGATTTCTCTGACGTGACTAACATTTCGTTATTTGAGAGAGGGATGGCTTGCCATTTCTTTAAGGGTAAATACCGTCTTATAGACTTTCATTTTGATTCCCATTCGCTTTCACTGCTTAAAATCTGTAAATCCAAATGAAAAGCAAATGCTAGAAGAAGGCTGGTAGGGATATGTAAGCAATTGTCCATTCCTATTGTGAAGGGCTGCACTTGATTTTGCCCTTAGATACTTGTGAGTGATCTTTTCGGTAGGAATATTGAACAAACCCAGCCTCTCTCGGTTTTTCTCTTATTTTCCTAAGGCCTTAGTCACACAGGGTTGTGGAGATGGGCTCAGTCAAAGGACAGACAGGAGACAGATGGAACTGAATTCCTTTGAAGATGGTGTCCTCTTTACCCCTCTAAGAGTTAGGCACAATAGGTCATGCCTGCTTTGAACTTGAACTTTCCTGTGCTTTGCCTTGAGTTTTTTCATCCGAACAACCAAATGAAAATATCAGAATGGCTTATTTTATTTTATTTTTTTAAGTCATTTTCCTGGGCACTCATACAACTCTTATCACAATCCATACATACATCCATTGTATGCAAAGCACATTTGTACCTTTCCATCATCATTCTCAAATCATTTCCTTCTACTTAAGCCCTTGGTATTAGCTCCTTTTTTTCACTTCTTCCCCACTCCCTCATGAACCCTTGATAATTTATAAATCATTATTATTTTGTCATATCAAACACTGTCCGATGTCTTCCTTTGCCCACTTTCCTGTTGTCCGTACCCCAGGGTGGAGGTTATATGTAGATCGCTATAATTGGTTTCCCTTTTCTATTCCACCTTCCCTCCATCCTTCCAGAGTCGCTATTCTCACCCTGGTCCCTAAGGGATCATCTGTCCTGGATCCCCCATGTTTCTGGTTCCTATCTGTACCACTATACATCCTCTGGTCTAACTAAATGGATTTGTAAAGTTAAGATCATGATAGTGGAAGGGAAGAAGCATTTTAGCTAGAGGAAAGTTACATATTTCATCATTACTACACTATTCCCTGACTGGCTCGATTCCTCCCCACAATCCTTCTGTAAGGGGATGTCACTTCCCCTGCAGATAGACCTTGGGTCCCCAATCTGTGCTCCCCTTCATTTTTACAGCATGACTTTTTTACAAGGAAAAACAATTTTAAAATCTGCATTCTACATAAATGGAACATTTTTGGTGTTTATCCTCCTTTCCACAGTTTTGTCTTTATTTTTGCATTGTAAAAAAAGAGAACATTTGGGCTGAGCCCCGGTGGTGTAAGTGGTTGAGTGTGGGACTACAGCCCATGGGCTTGGTGGTTCAAACCCAGCAGGGGCTCTCAGGAGAAGCACTGGGTAGCGCCCACGACCACCAGAGGCAGTGATGCCCCCCAAAAAAAATTGAAAAAGAGAACATTTATGAAGTCTAGAAGAGGCAAAGGCACAGGCACATCATCTAGATGAGGGACGCGATTAGCCCAAAGTCAAAATGGCACCACCACCCCTATTTTTCTCATCCTCTAAATGTCTATAGTTTTTCTTCTTTTGATATTGTAGTTGCTTATTATAGATTTATCTAACCATATCAGTGAGACAGTCATAATACTAAATAAAATGGTCAAGGGAGCCTAGTCTGTTTAAAAAAAATAAAACTTCCCAGAAAGAGCATGTTTTGTAATTGGGGAAACAAAACAAAGACAAACTTCAAATGGAAACATTTGAAAAATTCACACTTTGAAAGAAGTGTGTGTTGGAGAGATGTTTTAGCAGCTGTGCCTCTGTCAGTCACCTCAATTTTGATACCATCATCATAGAAACCTCATTAAAAATTTCATTTCTTAGACTTCAAACTGTGCCCATGTGTAGCCCAGGCAGCCTTGCACGTTAGACATGGGGCTGCTAACTGCAAATCCAGCTGCACGAGCGAAAACTGAGGCTGTCTGCTTCTATCAAGAATACCCTCTTGGAAATCCTAGGAAACATTTCTGCTCAGTCCTAAAGGGCCACTACGTGACGACAGTGAGCTTAGATTTTATGTGATGGGTAGGAAAAGCTTTTTTCTGGTTTACTTTTTAGGAAACAGTTATTTGAACACACACCATGCTAAGAGAACTTTACTGCTTATAATAGAAATCACTAGTGTGTAGATGTACATTCATTTCTTCAGCTGTGTATTACAGGACACCTGCTATCCACCAGATACTCCTAGTCTACTCTGGACCTCGATGGTATACTAAGACGTTTCCTGCCCTCAAGGAAATTCCCCTCACAGGGCAAAAGGACAGATTACATATTCACCTCATGATAGTGCGATGTGAGGGTGACCTAAAGGTGTTTCACATCCAGTGGAAACCATACATGATAAACTAGGAGCTCAATTTGCTCAGTGATTCCAGAAATTAATCCCGGTTAATCCTAGCACATTTTCTTTACCTGATGTCCAAAAGGAATGTTCTCCGAGCTACTTTTATGGTTCTTAATATTGAACATTTATTTTCTCTTAGTGGTTACATTCTGGATATAAAGATTTTTCAAATGATTGTGTGCTGGTTTAGGAAAAAGTCAGGTGTCAATGCTGTCGATAAGCTTACAGTTCTTGCTGGCTGCAGTTGTACACGAAAGTCATATTGCTTCATGTTGCCAGTGATGATTAATATGGTCCATAAAATTAATCAGTGTTCATAGTAGCACATCACTGTGACCTGTTGACTACTCTTGAGACACGGTACTGGGTTGCATTGGGTTTCAGGTTTTAATAACATCCACTTGGTGCTGCCTTTTGGTCATTGCCCTTTTCTTCATTCTCTTGTAGACCTTTTCAAGCAAGTGGCAAGTTCAACAGGATTTTGTGACCAGCGCAGGCTGGGTCTCCTTCTGCATGACTCGATCCAAATCCCAAGACAGCTGGGTGAAGTTGCATCCTTCGGAGGAAGTAACATCGAGCCAAGTGTCCGGAGCTGCTTCCAATTTGTAAGTTCTTTACTGTCTTAAGGGACGTGTTTATTCACTTGCCTTTTAGAAATCAATAGTAAATCCCGCAGAGAACTTCAGTTTTTCACATGAATTCTGGTATAGGCAGGCAGGTCAAGGTTGACGGCTATGCGAATTTCTCTGAACAGTGGCTTCTGGGACTTTGTAGGGGAAGAAAGAGAAATGCCCCACAGTTCATGGAGGACTGAAGTCTTCAGTGGTTTCCAGAAATAAGTCTCTAGCCAAGAAATCCTTTGTCAATAAGAAAATAATCCTTTGTCAATAATAAGGTCTCTTGGCCATCTCCCACACTCTGTCATTTCACTCACATTTTCAATGACTGTTGGTTAAAAATTAATCTAGTTTCAGTTTTAAAGCATTTCCTTTTGTAGCCTTGACATTCCACTCCCTGTCAAAGCTCTGGAGAGTGGCCTTGCATGGTCTTGCAGCAGGCTCTGAAGTGTGTAACCTTCACTACTATCTGTCACTGTCTCAACTGACTACCCCCCTGTTATTCCTCCTTTTCCTGCCCCCGCACCACAACTTTTCCTCTAGCCACAGCCCCAGAACACCCTCCTCTTTCCAAACACTACAACCACACCTTGGTGACTCTGCTTATGGCGAACACATCAGGCTACCCCCAAGACCCTTGCTCCTTTAATGGCTGCTCATCTTCTTTCCAAGCCTCAAGTCTTTGCAATAGCAGCACTCTTCCCTTGGTATCAGAACTTTGAACAGAATCCAGGCTCCCGTATTTGGAGAATGCCTTCTGGCTAGCCAGACTGCAAGATCTTGGGCATGTCTTCTGTGAGGTTGGGAGAGTAGTCAGTGCGGAGTTTTAGTAGTAATAACAGGTGCTTTTATTCTGTCTTTCTCTTATTGTATATTTTCCAAAATCTCTTTGAACTCTGTGATTGCAGGGAAACATTAGCGCCATGCTAACTCTGTTTTCAGGTTAGAAACATCCTTTGTTTGATTTTCATTGCCTTCCAGACATGTGTGTAGATCGGGAGCAAGGTGAGGCTTTCCGCTCCCATAAAGACAGGCAGTTCTGCTAGATTGCAGTTCTACCCTGTCCGACAGGGGTTCACTATGAGTCACAATCAAGTCCATGGCTTTGGGTCTTTTTACATGTATTAAGTGCTGAACCATCTTCTTAGCAAGGCAGCACTTCACTCCCTGGCTCCTTTCCTTGGTCTCACTACATTTAGAAAAACATATCCATGATTTGACCTCCTCCTTCAAAATCTTCAACTTCTTCCACTGAATGAAATCCTGATGTCTCTAACCCACAGAGGTTTGCTAATCTAGCTCCATAGCCACCCACAATTTCCCTTTCACTACCTTGAAGAAACTTGCTCCTCCCATTTGCACTCACTGCGCTTATAAATGACCTTGTTAGCCCTTGCTACTAATAACATCTTCTCTTTGTTTACATGACTTCTCTCATTTCATTACTGAGGCAGGCTTTGGGTGTTCTGTACATTTTTATCGTTGTTTAACTGGATGAAGAATTCGAACAGTGCCCTAAAAGCCCCTCAGTTGGTGGAATAGTTTGATTCCTAGCTCCATGTTCTCCCACTTTTTACTGCCCCATGTCCCAAAGAGGCGTCTTCTCCTCCTCCTGCTTTCCAGTTTTCCCAATGCCCATTAACTGGCATTCACCTGGGTATTTGGTGGACTAAAAGACACGGTTCTTAAGCACAGAGAACAGAGGAAAGGCAGGTAGCAAGAGCTGGGAGTTGGGTGGATCCTTCATTTGAAGAAGTCCGGTGCAAAGGCTTTGGAAAACAACTCTGTGCCTATTAGGAGAAATGGCTCTCTCCATTCCCTCTGAATGGGATCAGATGAGGGGACATGATTTTAGTTTAGGGAGTCTTTTTACCGAGTCGCAAGTTGCAATTGATTTGCACCAATCCTTTGGGAAAGGGCCCTTCCCCATCCCCGTCTGTCTTGGCGTGCTTTCCCTCGGCCAGGTGCTCTGGCAGTCAGTCACCTTGCCTTTCACGGTGCAGCCTGCATGAAAACACGCTGTTTGCTGTAGAGAGAGATAACGGGAGCGCACAGTCTCTCTCCCCTTTGTCCGCAGTGGAAGACCTTGGGAATGGCGCTGGACAGGTTCTTTCTGTGAGCTGCTCTTTGTTTCTCCCAGCCTGGGGAGAACTGTATTTCTCTCACCATGTAGTTTTGCTTCTCCCACCAATGCATCCAAGAAGGAGACGTGGACTCCGGGCTACAGCCCTTCTCTTTGCATAAAATCTAGTTTTTGTCAGGTTGGGATAATTAGGAAACTGTAGCTTCTGGCTCATGCAAGGGCCTTGGTAATGGCAGGAAGAGAAGTGTGTTTGCATGCGCACCCAGCTCTCGGTGACCTTTTAAAGGTTTTCTCTGCTCATTTCTCTCCCCACTAACCACTACGAACAAGAAAAGGAAATCACCCAGCAAATCCAATTTTTTCTTCTTACTTAAAGATCAGTATAGGTCTTTCAAGGAATTATCCATTAGCCAGGAAATGAAGTCATATCCCTGGATACGAAAAAGAAAGTCATTATACATTCATGAATCTGACAGTGGTATCCTCACTACGGATACTAAGTGTGGCCAGCGGATGTTTGGACATGAGGATTGCACTGCCGTCAACACACTTAACTGGAAAATGGACTGTTAGGGGGAGCTAGGAGAAAGTTAGGCTTTGAAACTAGTTTCGTTTAGGAATACAGCTTGACTGAAGGTATTATCAACATGCCTCTCTTTCATAGCCCATGGATACAACCCGGGCAGAGGGAGGAGATGGAAGCATCCTTGAGGATTGCTCCCATCTTGCCTTTCTCAGATAAGACAACTGAGGCCTCAGAGACATCCTGATTAGATCATGTGAGAAGTAGACATCGAGCCCAAGTTTTCCTATATTGCAAGCCACTTGTTTCTTCTGCTTGCCCTTCTGATAGGTAGAGATGACTTTAACTACTTCAGACACTGAGCTAAACTAATTGTTAAAAAGGATTCCTTCATGAATGAGTTCAGTGAGTTAAATATGGGTCTGCTAATTGGTGCCCCCAACCTACCTGCCATTCATAGGGAGGAGAAGATAATGCAGCCTGCTTCTGAAAAGATTGACAGCCTCAGCAACCCTATGATAGTGGTTCTCAACCTGTGAGTTGAAACCCCTTTGGGGGTCGAATGACCCTTTCACAGGGGTCGCTGAAAACACATATTTATTTCTAACTAGAAATAAATATTTCACAATGTATAATTACATGTTGCTTTGTGATTAATCACTCTGCTTTAATTATGTTCAATTTGTAACAATGAAAATACATCCTGTATATCAGATATTTACATGACGATTCATAACAGTAGCAAAATGAGAGTTATGAAGTAGCAACAAAAATAAATTTATGGTTGGGGGAGTCACCACACAAGAGGAGCTGTATGAAAGGGCCGCAGCATTGGGGTGATTGAGAACCACTGCCCTAAAAGGCTGCTCTGCTCTGTTGTGCAGCATCTCTTTGGGTCAGAATTAATTTGATTTGATGGCAACAGGTAATAGGATGAAATGGATAAATGTACACCTTTCCCCAACACCCACTGTGTTAGTCCGTGTAGACTAGAGAAACAAACTCATAAACACGCATATAAGTAGAAGGGAAAGGTTTATGTACAAGAGGAATGGAACATTGAAAAAGCAGGATCCATTGGCAGTAGAAGCATCTTAGCACTGGTAGGGGTTACCCTGTGCCCTCCCAAGCATCTCAGCACCGGCAGGAGTCTCCACATGGCTTCTCCAGTCCCAGAGATTTGGTTCCATCCAGGTAAGCACATGTAGTTTCTCCTCTGGCTCCTCCCGTCTCCAGGAATCAGGATTGATCAGCATGCTGCCATCTCATCTTGTCAGTAATGCATCTCCAAGGAATTGAGTTTCTGCTCTTTCATCTCCACGGGGAAATATTGCGAGATTTCCCAGAATTCTCAGAGAAAGTCATACCCAGGTTAACAGGTTAGACTCCACCCCTGCACTCTTAGTCAAATTGGCACCAGAGTACGTGACTGTCACACACACATACGTACCCACTGAACCATTATCATTATTTGAAATGCTCCCAATTTCAGGGGCTTAGTTTGCCTTCAAATAAGAACCAGGTAATATTTCCTTTCAGGAGCGGCAATCTCACACATCAAAGTGGCTCCAGGAAAGTGTCACATAGCCATAAATTTCTATTTGGCAGTGTCTCCCTCTCCTACCCAAAGTCTTTGTAGTATTTCCTCCTCTAAATATTTTAAAGACTACATTGTTTAGATAGAATCATGTATATCAACTTTATATTCAGTATGCCTCACCTACAAGAGCTTGGGTGTCAAAATCTGTTTAGTTTACATCTGTTTTCCTCCTCTCGTTGGATTCATGCATTCCAGATGAATAAGTTGCATTTTCATCTGTCTTCTGTATTTTTATATCCGTGTGACAAAAATGAATATCATCGTTGCAGTTGCTGTAATATAGACTGATAAAAAATGAGAATAAATTGCAACCTCAACTCTTGTGAACAAGTCTGTATTACTCGCATGTGTAAATAATAAATCACTCCAGACTATCAGGAGTAGTGAAGAGGCCTCAGGATCCCGGAGAGGCAAGGTTCCTAAGCACTGAGACCTGATTGCCTGGGTTAAACCTCATATTTGCTCTTTGCAGGGCTTGTGACCTTGAGCATGCTTCTTAAACTCCCCAGACTTCAGGAAGAGCTTAGCATTTGCAGTAGTGGGTGGCATACAGTAGGTGTTCACTGAATGGTCATGGTGGTTATCTGCAATGGACCATAACCTGAGACTATTTTAAGAAGGTTTAACAATTCCTTTGATGATCTGATCTTTTTTCCTTTCAATTTTTATTGTAAATTGGATGGGAGTTCATATTTACAACCATCCACTTTGTATTCAAGAGTTTGAACTAGGAATCAAACGCCCAATATTTACCTTTCACCTGTCCCTTGATTTCTCTTTCCCTTTTTTTAAAAGTCATTTTATTGGGGATTCTTACAGTTCTTATCACAATGCATGCATGCATCCATGCATCCATTGTGTTAAGCACATCTTTACATATGTTGCCATCATCATTTTCAAAATATTTTCTTTCTACTTGAGCCCTTGGTATCATCTCATTTCCCCCTCCCCCACACTCCTTCATAAACCCTTGATATTTTTTTTCATGTGTTAACATCAACCATTGTCTTCTTTCACCCACTTTTGTGTTGGCCATCCCCCTGGGAGAAAGTTGTATGCTTTATTGGTGCTATGCTGCACCCTCACTGACATGTCTCTTTCTTGGACCCTTCTATAAGGAGATGTCCAATTGTCTACAAATGAGCATTGGGTTTCCACTCCGCACTTCCTCTCATTTGCATTAATAGGATTTTTTTTGTTCTGGGTTTTGATGCCGGATACCTGATCCCATCAATACCTCAAGATCACACAGACTGGTGTGCTTCTTCCATGTGGACTTTATTGCTTCTCAGCTAGATGGCCACTTGTTTATCTCCAAGCATTGAAGACCCCAGACATTATATCTTTTCATAGCTGGGGGTACCATCACTAATTTTCTCCACAACAGGTTATGCACCCTTTTTTGTTCAGTGATCTTGTTGAGAAGGTGCACATCATGGAATGCCAGGTTATTAGAATGAGTTCTTTCATAGAGGGAGTACTTGAATAGAGGCCAATTATCTGTCTGCTCCCTTAATATTTAGCATATAAATATATGCATTTCTCTATTTCCCTATCATTATATATAAATGTATTTACATATTTCCATGCCTGTATTTAGAGCTCTATAAATGTCCTTTGCCTCCTAGTTCTTTCCTCTATTTCCTTTTGCTTTCCTCTTTTCCCATTATCATACTCAACCTTTATTTGAATTTCAGTAATTCCTCTAGATCAAGCTTCGACAGGCATCCTATCCTCTGCTCAGCATTGATTTTAGGTCACTTGTTCCCTTGTCCCTGGATTAGTTGGCATATCCTTCCTTTCCCCTTCCTCCACCTCTCTCATGTTCCCCCAGAACCATCAGTCCCATTGATTTCTCCTCCAGATTGTTTATCCCACCTATATTATCTAGATAGACATACGGAGACAGTGATAAGCACAAAAATGAGGCAGAGCAAAACAAAACAAAACAACCACAAAAGGCCTATGAATAGTCCCAGGTATATTTGTTTACCTTTAGGAATGTTTTTTGCTTCCGTCTGCTGAGGTGCCATGCCCTAGCCCCACAGTCTAATTTTAGTATTTCCAGAGGACTTCATTGCTTTGCCCCCCTTCCTGCTCGTTGCACCCCCTTAGTGTGTTGCCCCAGTGTGGTCTTTTCCCTTTTAGGGATTACTCTCTTCCATTTCACCCAAGTTAATATCTGTGACCATATTATCCATTGCTTTCCTTTCTCTCCTTTGCCCTCCCACTACTGGCAGGCTGTATATCTGTTCTCTTATCTGGGCTTTTTGGTAGTCTGAATCTTGGTTATATATATATATATATATATGTATGTATGTATGTATATGTATATACACACACACATATATGTGTATACACACTTACATATATTCCTTTACATAATAAGGGTCTCATATAATATTGCTCCTCTTGTGATTGACTGGTTTCACTCAGTATGTTCTCCAGGTTCATCATCCGTGTCATAAGGTGCTATATATTTTCTGCATTAATTTTTAAAAAATAATTCATAGAATTCCATTGTATGTATGCACCAATGTTTCTCTGTGGACTTTGTTTTATTTATTTATTTATTTATTGTTAATCATTTTATTGGATTACAAATCTTATGACAATGCATCATTCAATTGTCTTAAGCACACTTGTGTATGTTGCCATCAAAATTTCCAAAATATTTTCTTTCTACTTGAGCCCTTAGTATCAGCTTCTGTTTTTCCCCTCCCTCTCCCACCCTGCCACTGTCATGATTCCTTAATCAGTTATATGTAATTGTTGTTTCGTGTCTTACACCATCCGTTCTCTCCCTTCCCCCACATTTCTATTATTTGTCTCCCTGGGTGGGCTATATATCCCACCTTGTGATGGCTTCCTCCTTTTTCCTACCCCCACCCAAAATTCAGATACTTTGTGCCTGTTAAAATACCTGCCAGGAGACTTTTCATCCCATTAAACAGCACACACCCACCTCCCCATGCCAGTTGACTACATTTTTTTATTTCTATGCTTAAACATTAATTTTTGAAGTCCTATTTCATTAAGTTTTATTTAGCATTTTTGTTGTATGATATTGAAAGATTAGGCTCTTCATTTCCTTCCCACTATGCACACACAGTAATGAAGTAACTGCTATCCCAACTCATGGAACCCCTGTGTACTGACTAAAACTGCATCTTAGGTTTTCAAAACTGAGAACCATCAGAAGCACCTCTGGACCCAAAGCACCTTTTTGGCTAGTAGTTACACACTGTACTTAAACCCAAACCCTGTAGAACAGTAAAACTGCCTCTGAGTGTTCCCAAGATCAAAACTTTTTGAGTGTAGAAGCCATCTCTTTCTCTCCCAGAGTTTCTGCTGATTTCCAACTGCCGACCTTGAGGCAAACAACCTAACGCATAACCCACTAAGCCACTAAGCCTCCAAACTGTTGTACCATTTCACTGTACCACCCAAGAATTCCAACTCAATCATTAGGGAGAGTTATTCTAATTTGGCGTTCATAAAAAGATAACCTTTCCCAGAATTGAAAATAGACCCTTCTACTGAGAAGGTTGGTCCCGGAGAAAAGCACAGAGACATCACTGAGCCACTGCTATGCAGTCAAGTCCAACTCTAAGAGACCCTAGGCATAGTCTGCTGAGTCTGTAAATCTCTACAGGCATAGAACGCCTCATCTTTCTCCCTTGGAACCACTGGTGGTTTCAAACTGTTTACCTTGTGGTTCAAAGCCCAATATGTAAACCACTATGCTACCAGGGCTCCTGTTACATATATATATATAGATAAATAGGTAGGTACATAGGTAGATAGACAGGTATAGGTATGTACACACATACAGATACTCACATATATGGATTAATCTGGCTCACATTGAGACATGCCAAAAATCTCGTGGAAGCAAGAAAATATAAGTTGTCTTTTACCGGTTTTTTTATGCCTGTCCCTAGATTATAAATAGTATTTTTCAATGAAGATTTCTTTCTACAAAGATTTAGTAAAAATAAAGTACAAAACTTACTTCTCAGAGATTTTCATTTTGTTTATCCAAAGTTCTTAGTTCATGATCTAACCGTTTGTTTTCTTTTCTTTGTTTAGAATTTCATAAAATATTTTTAGATTTCTTTTTCATATTGTTCTTTTATTTCATTTTATCTCCATACAGTAAAATGTGCTCTAGTGGACATTTACATGAGGTTATTCAAATATATCTATCTTGAGACCACTATCACCCCCTTATGATGGTCTCTTGTCATTGTCCCCTTCATCCCTAGTAGGTAAAAACCACTTATCACCGCCCACCCCCCGCCGACATTCACGGTTTCTATTGTATTGCCATTCTTTAACAGAGGTTTAAATGATTGTGGGCCATAGTAATAGAAGAGTTAATGTTACAACTTGTACTTTGACATAACATGTCATGCTCTGTACATGTTCCTTAATATATAAACTTGTTGCATGATACCGAAAGACTTAGATATATGTGTTTCACAATGTCAGCATGAAATTTCTCAGTTAAATAAGCACTCTCTAGCAGAAATTAATAAAATTGAGCGTACTGATGGATTTGCATAGATTTCAAAATTCTGCCCATGTTCCTGGGGCTATGGTGTTAATTGGTTCATTAGTCAGGTGGATTGGAAAGCCTGAGGTCAGGATAGTTGTCCTTGAACATGTAAGCGAAGAGTGGCTAATCACCGATTGCTATTGTTTGGGCCGATTTTATCTTTAATGGGGGTATTCAGGGTCCTGATGAATATTTAGAGCAGTGACTCAGAGCCTATAACCTGCTCATTATCTTTAGGAATTTAAATAAAATATTTTTGCTTCTTTTTGTTTTCATGAAGAGATAACTCTTGACTTCTCAATTCTTACTTTAACAAGAAAATGTCTATAAATGTGGGGATAATTAAACTCGTTTTTGCTTTTTTTATTAAATATATGGTTTTTATTATAGTTTCCTTAGGAACTCAAAGGTAAAACACAAGTCTCCTGAGTCTAAGAGGAATACAATGCCACCTTTCTAATGTTTTGTTATATGTTGGCTCCCTATAGTTTTATAGGCATTGTTTTTATCATTCAATTTTCATCAAAATTGGGATTGTTTGGAAGCAGAGTCATTAATATTCTTTACAACTTGTTCTTGTTTCTCCTTTTATGTTCATTGCTAGTGCAGTCTTCGCTCATGTAAAAGAATCCACTGATGCCCTTGGTAGATTTAGAGGTTGCTAAAGAAGGTGTAATAATAGCTCAGGATACAGTCAGGAACGGTCTGTCCTACACCGTCTGACCCTGACAAACCATTCTCCTTGTAGTTTTAATCTTTTTATAAAGACTCTATTTCAAAAAAAATTTTAAAAGATTCTATTTCACAACACAGTTTTTGATAAATTTAAATTCATCAAATCTTCCCATGCACAAGAACTTTTGACAATCAGGGTCAGAAGAGTGTGGTTGTTGCCTCCTGAAGCTGTGGCACATTAACAATGGCAGCAACTTGAAATCGCTACAGAGATTTATGAAGTGAACATTTCCAGGGAACACAGCGAATGAAAATGTTCAAAAAGGGGAGGTTAATCTTTTGAAACAGTCGTGGTGTTTCCACAGTGTTCTGCCTAAATTTGCCAGTTTCTTTCATTAAGATTGTTGGGGATTTTTATTAATATATGTGTAAACAATTTGATGTATTTAGGTATTGTCCTCAAAATGGGAAGGAAATTGCTTGAATAAAACTCAGACATAAACTTGCATGTGTGTTTATTATATGTACACACATGCACATGCATACACATACATTTCTACTAACGGGTTACTTATCAGTCATGATTGAATAAGTACTTTTTTGGCTACTATTTATCTGGGAATATTTTACTTAGAAGTATATATTTGAGAAGGAACCCCGATTTCTAAATCAAGGCCTACAATTTTCACCATGTTCCTTTGCACCTTCCAGTTGGGGTTTTTTGATGTGTTAGGCCTCTCTGGCCCTTCTATCTAGCACCTTTGAACGAAGCAGTATGTCACTTCCCTTCTAGGCAGTAGTTCCACAGACCCATCATGACTCTTACCATTTGTCTTGAACCTGGTTTCTGGGCGCCCTTTAGAGCTCCCAACAAAAGCTAAAATTTAGTTAACAGTAATCTACTGTTATATATGCATTGATTTCTGGGTTCTGACTAAGGCAATGTTCCTCAAACTTGTCCCTATGCCATTTGGGACTGGATAATTCTGTGTTGTACAGGGCTATACTGTGCACCATAGGATATTTCACAGCATCCTTAGCATCCCCTCAGTAGATGCCAGTAGCACCTCCCTCGAGTTGTGACCACCTAAATCTCTAGATATGATGAAATGCTCTCTAAGGAGAGTAAAAATCCCTGAGTGAGAACCATCACTTTAAAGTATGAGTTTCTCCTATGAGCTCCCATTCAGAGACTTCAGTGTGAATTCAGTAAATGCTTATATTTTAAGCCAGATCATTTTACACAGACCTTCCAAATATGGAAATAGACTAGATAGTCTTTGTGTATGTTACTGTAACAGACAAAGTGGCATAGAGACATGCATTGTTAAAAAATATTTCAGCATAAACTTTAGGCAGTTTGCAAATGTAGATTTTTTTGACCTCTCAAACAAGCCATTTAAATTTAATTTGGAGGTTCTTTGGGATGACTAGACAGTTGTAGGTTTTTTGCTGTTTTTTTTTCATTCTGACCACATTCAGATTCTATAATCCTGCGCTTTATAGATACTGGCCATATTGCAGCTTATTTCCAAGATTACTTGAGATCGGGTGCGTTCAGGGTGCTTTGGCCACAGAACTTGCACCTGCTTTTCATTGTTCAATTCAGCAAACTTTCATGAAGGGTATGGAAGCATTATTCTTGGTTTTTAAGTAAGCTGTGGTTTAAGAGACAAACTAAAATAGTGTGGGTAAGTACTGTTTTCAGGAGAGCAGTTCCTTTTGAACATCTGAGTAGTACTGGACATCATCTTTGGCAGAGCACTTGCTTCTTTTGACAAGGAAACTTCAGGAAACTCATGGAAAACTTCCATTGTTTTTGAAGTCCATTTTTTACACATTTTTGAAGTCTATTAACTATTTCAGTTCATTATGTTTTGAAAGGATTTTTCATAAAACTCACAATTGAGAAGTACAGTCAGAAGACTTCTTAAAAGCATGGATGGACAGAACAATAATAGTTATAAAGTATTGGGGGTTGATGGTGGAGGGAGAGCAGGGGAAGAGGGGAGGGATTGGAAAAGCCGACACCAAGGGCTCAAGGGAAAAGGCGGATGTTTGGAGAATGATGACGGCAGCGGACGTGCGAATGTGCTTGGCAAAGTATATTTATTTATGTATTGGAAAGATGATGTACAAGCCCCTAGTAAAATGATTTTTAATTTAAAAAAATTTTAAAGCATGCATGGAAAAGCTTCACTTCACATACTGTGAACATGTTCTTAGGCGATACCAGTCCCTGGAAAAGCACATTGTACTTAGTAGAGTATAAGGTCAGCTATGAAGAAGACTATTGAGGAGATGGATTGATGTAGTGAATATTAGAAAATGGTCAAAATGTCAAAGAATGTGGTGGTGGTACACGTCCGGGCAGTGTTTCCTTCTATTACACAGAGGGTCTTTGTTGGTCCTAGCCGACTGCATAGCACCTAACCACAGCATGATTGTATTCTCTTTAAAGTATAGATTTGTATGGTAGTTCTTGCATGGAGCTTGCTGAAGTATTTCCCCTCCTCCTGCATTTTCATCTATAACTATAATTCAGTACTCTTATCCTCAGAGAAAAGAGAGTATTCAGGTTCATTTTTTTAGCCATTTGTAGCCTCATCTTTCAATATCCCAGGGACTTAGGAAACTCCAAGATTATTCGGAACCCTGGGAAATTCTCTAGCACTTAATTTGTTATTATATTGGTAGTTAAATTTCTTGGCTAGAAATTCCAGATATTGGTCTTTTGTTTTCTTAATATTTTTAACTGTCTCTGGAGTCCCTAAGTGATGCTAATGGTTAAGTTTGACTACTAACCGAAAGATTGACAGTTCAAATCACCCCAAAAGCCCTGGGATCTACTTCTGAAAAGCCACAGTCATTGAAAACCCCGCAGAGCACAGTTCTACGGTAACACACATGATCTCACTATGAGTCAGTCAGCACAACACCAACTGTGTGTGTGAGTTTTTGCTTTTTATTTTTTTGAATTGTCTCTGTATCTTGTTTGAGTGATGTTTGTATAAAGTCACCTCAATTCTGTGTACCCAAGCATCAACAATGCCACCATGATTTATTTCCCCATTGTCTCTGCTATGAATAGTTTTTGATACATGACGATCAATAGAGGAGAGGAAACCCTTCTTACTTCCAAACTGGCTACCATGGTTGCAGGCTATGATATCGCTGCTCTTTTCATATGTACGAATGCCACACGAAAGGAGAAAAGAAGATATTGCAAACAGAAAAAACAGGCTCAATGATCCCTATGCTTAGATGCTGTGAAATTAGCATTCTGGAGCGAGGGGCATGGTCATCTCTGAAAATAAAAAGCTCTTTTAGGCCTATATGTATGTCAACAATCTAATAAAAAGGTACCTCCTATTGGTCCAGTCTCTCCCCATTTTTTCCCCTAGAATAATCAAAACATAATGTCTGCTAGGTTTTCATTCTAGTTCTGCAAGAACTTTATAGAAGTTTGGCTGGTTGGTATTGTTTTTCTTAAAAAAATTTTGTTCTTTCTTGATTGCCAGGCAAAGGAAGAGGGAATATAACACTAGGATACAGAATAGTTTGTAGAAAAAATGAAAGATCGAAACAGAATGAGAATATTAGTTTCTATACTTTGTCTTCAGTGCTGTCAGTGGGCACAGGCGAGTAGTTTTAAAAGAGCCCAAAATGATGGATCTTGCATTTTAGGAATGAGAAAAAACCTTGAGAGTTTCCAGCATTTAAGCACAGGAGAATTTATTGAATTTGGAAGGACAATTTTCCACCATTTGGTAATTCACACTAATGCTTAAACAACTTCCCCCATCAGGAACTTTTTTTCTTATTAGTTATTCATGCTGCCGAAGCCTCTCTCTTCTTGTTCTGTGGAAGGTTGAACAACTGGCTGGTCCCCTATGCAAGAGACATTCACATAATTGAAAAACTCCTATTAATCTGATCCGACCCGCGGATCAGTCAACGTGGGTTCCTGAAAGGGGGACTGGGAATGGAGAGGGCAAGAGACGCGAGAAATGGAGATAAGGCAGGATTCTGATAAAGCCTCATTTATTGAGCCAAAAGGCAGGGTTAATATAGGCTAGCAACAAGAAGGGGAGGTACAACTTATGGAAATGAGGGGTAGGGATAATCAGCCAATCATACACATAACTTCAAAGAAACGGTACGAAAAAAATGGCGGGAAGCAGTTCTCAAACAGGTCCGCATGCTAATTAGGTGAACTCAACAGGTACACAAACCGTTACAATGCAAAAGGTCAATAAAGGCGTCACTGAGGGATGGGAACAGCATTCGACTTCCCACATTAATCCACCTCTTTAGTTTCTCCTTCTCGTTCATCTCTCTCTCTCTCTCTCTCTCTCTCTCTCTCTCTCTCTCTCTCTCTCTTTCTCTCTCTCTCTTTCTCTCTTTCCTCCCTCCCTCCTTCCCTCCTGGCTAAATAATCCCAATTCCTTTAAGCTTGTCTTCATAGATCTTTCAAACTCTTTAATTATCTGCAAAGCTTCCTCTAAGTTCTGGGTCAGCTCTGGTCACCAGGAATAGCTTCTCTGTTCTAGGAAGTCATTGAATAATACTGAGATAATTTCCTCATGTTACAGTTGCAATACTTTTAGTGATAGATCACAAACATGGTGTTCCCTTTTTATTTCATTTTGTTATTTTATTTTTATATCTACATCATTGCTGACTCATGGTCTGGTTCCTCCCATCTTCCACAATGAATAGAAGCTTTATATTATTGTGACACTTTTTTATATTAAGCATTAATTCCCATGCTGAAGCCTGTCTTTTGATCCATTATTGAACAAACTATCATTTAAACTTAAGTTGGCAGGAGTATGGGGGAGGGATATCAGTTCCTATGATACAACATTTTGAATTGAAATAGATTAGTAACTATTTAATCTACTGCCTTGGGGGGGTAATCACTCTACTGCCTTTCTATAATACATTGTGTACTAGCTAGAAAGAAACATTTTGATAAGTGTGATTTCTAGACCAGTAGAGCAAGGGATTATTATAAGACATGCTGTAGATGAACACTTGCAACAAGTCTTTTGACAAAGTCTCTTTTGTGTCTTCAAGTACAAGATGGATACATGTGTGCAGTGGAAACTAGATGATAATATAATTGGGAAGAGTCATTCATAGTTCAGCAGGAAGAGATGACTGAATAATAGATTAGTGTTGGCCTGAAATGTGACTCATGTTTGACCTTGACCTTATTGATATTTTCACCAATGGCTTTTTGGTGAAGAGAGAACATATATTTTAAACTTTTAGCATATCATAACAAGTTGGGACAAATGGCTAGCTCATTGACTGTCAAAGTCAGAATTCTTAAAGATATTAGTGAAATTGCATAATAGGCCTTAGCTGACATTGAACCTCCTAGAACAGCATATTTCCCATAATTCCTAAAAGGACACTACTACTTTATGGTGTTCAGAGACCGTACAAGTTTGTTGTTGTTATTATTTTAAAGGTCTTGGGAATCACTGATTTTTAAAAGTGTGGTTAGTTATGAGGTGAAATAAAGTTTAACATGTCTCTTTACTGATGACTTTCTTAGCCATTAATATGTCAGCACACATTTAGAATTTTAGGAGGCATATATAATGTACACTATTTCCTTAATTAATTTGACTTGCATCTCATGAAGTGTTTTGTGGCATGAGCAGAAACTCAGTGTGAGTCTAAAGTATAGAGGACAAGGAAGTAATCCAATTAGAATGGCCAGTGAAATTGAGGTACTACCTCTAGGAAGTCACATTTAGACAATCATTTTCTAAAGAACAATGGCACAATGAGCCGTGCTATAGGAGGAAGAAATCAAATGAATAGGACTGAATAGAGACATAGTGAGACATAACAACTCTGGTAAAATATTTGAAGAGTTACACAGAAGTCGAGAACTTCTGGGTAAATGATACTATTTGTAATAATGATAACAATGGCAAACACTGGTAAGGCTCTCACAACATGCCAGGCTCCTGACCAAGGGTCCTTCGTTTGTTAATTCATTTACATAATTTCAAAGATAATTTGATTAGTATGAATTATTAATATTCTCATTTCCTAGCAATGAAAAATTAAGATTAGGAGATAAAGTCGCTTTCTCATGGTCTGATAGCATGTAGTCAGCAAAGGTGAGATTTGAACCTATGAAGCTTGACTCGGGAGCCTCTATTCCTATCCCTTTTGTCCAGTGTGTTGAAGCACCTTTCTCCCCAATACCTAAAACCTAATGCCACTGAGTTGGTTCTGACTCGTAGTAACCCTGGAGGACAGTGTTCCCTCATGTTTCCACGGCTGTAGACTTGGTATAGCAACATTAATATTAAATGATGTTTGCCCAGTGTGTGTAATATTTTATACAACCACATTTATTGTCCAGGTTCTGGTAAGATGCAAAGTGATAAGGAGAGTTTATTAAAACAGATCTTATTTCAAAGTTTCAAGCTGGACTTAAGGAACCCAATTGCCACCCACTGCGATGGTGTTGACTAGGACACATAGCCACAGAATATGCTTGCTCTTAAGGGTTTCTGAAACTGGAAGTCTTAAACCTTTATTTAGCCACACAACCAATCGTCCTCTGAACCACCAGGTCCCACAAACATTCAAGATTATTCTTGAAGGATATTTTCCCCACTGAGCCCCGGTGGCTTGGCAGTTCAAATCCAGCAGCAGCTCTCCAGGAGCAAGGCTGGGCCTCCCACTCCCACCAGAGGGCAGTGATGCCAAAAAAAGGATATTTTCCCCCTTTCTGGCCAGTCTTTATAAAACCACATAGACATTGGATATGAATTTGGGCTCCACGCTGCTGAAGGTCTCCCACTTCAGTGTGGGACCATTCCAAAATGATGAATTGACTTGCAGTGTCCCTTTTATCTTTAGGTTTTATAATTCTTTTTTTTTAACCTTTTAAATTTTCTGCAAAGTACCTCTGGGACGGCGTTCTACATAAAAAAGAGTGTTCAACAAAAGCTTTTGATCAGTTGTTTGAATTGATAACCATTTTCTAGTTAGGAAGTCCAAGGTTAAACAGCTCATTGTAACGTCATTAGATTTATAATCAGGGTAACAACTGAAGTATGTTTAAAGTGGTCAGTGTTGCATCAGTCAAAAATCTGCTGCTTTTCTTTCTGGAATGTGAATAGATTCTTTATTAACAAACCATATTCAAAGAGAAGCAGCATGGATTTTGAAGTTCTAATGCTCATTATAAATAACGTTCATATTGAACGTTATGAATTTTATTTAAATTGGCCTTGGAGCAGGTAGTGCCCCTTGTTCTTGGAAAAATGAACAAAAGTTATTTCTAAAAAAGCCTTCTTCCCTGTAGGCTACAAAATCTCACCAGAAAATATTTGTATGGTCAGTTAGTATATAGTAAACAGAAAACAAACAAAAAAGAATGAAAATATGCAAGAAACTAAATTAACAAACTATAGCAATGGCAGCCATCAATAGATTCCACTAATTATATTAGAGTTATCTGACAGATTATATTTTAGTTATTCAACTGCATTTATCAAGGTTTAAAAAAAGACAAGTTTTTAAAGTTGTCTGCAAGTCTTCAGGAAACCACATTCTCTAGAGGAAGACTTAAAAAATGACAATGTAATACTTGCAGTTGCTAAAAAGCACAGTAAATTAAATTGAGAACTTGCTTTATGGGCTTATGGCAAAATGGGTGCTACTGAAGAGAATAGATGCATAGGGGATTTTCAGAAGAAGCTACTAGGAATTCAAGAAACAAGGCTAACAATATATGTGAAGAAATGAATGGAAATGGGTGACAAGATCTAACATTGATGTAATAGTAGTTGATAAGTAGAGCTGTGAATAGAAGCTAGACACTATCGAGATTACTACAGAGAAGATTCTAGAGCTGATTAAAGACCAATCCCAAGTTCAAGAAGCTTAGTGAATCCTAAGCCGTAATAAGAAAATGTTAGAAACAACACAACACAAAGTACAGACACCCGGGCTGAGCCCCAGTGGTGTAAGTGGTTGAGTGCAGGACTGCGGCCCGCAGGCTTGGCAGTTCAAACCCAGCAGCAGCTCTCAGGAGCAGCACTGAGTAGCACCCACGACCACCAGAGGCAGTGATGCCCCCCCCAAAACAAAACAAAACAAAGTACAGACACCTAAAGAGACAAAGACTCTTTGTCAAAGGACAAGTTACTTTCAAAGTAACGATAATTTACCACTTTACTGCTAATTTCTCAAAGGTGGTGACAGAGCAGTAATGAAAGTGGAGTGATATTTCAATGTGCTAAAACAGTAAAAATGAACAAAGCCAAACGACCTTTCTGTCTACAATTGAATTCCTAATGCAGATATCTATCAAGGCTATATATAAAAGGGGCATTTTCAGGCCAAAAAAATCTGAGAAATTTCCCCCCAACGGACATTGACAGAAAGATGCACTTCAGGCAGCAGACAAGCAAGCCCAGATGGGAGATTTGATAACAAGAGGGAAAAAGTGGCCACAATGTGCATAATTCTAACAACATAAATAAATAAAAACACAATTGGAAGGTTTTTAAAAGTATTAAAACCTCTGAGTAAAATAATATTTAAGGCAAGTGATGGGTAACTTAGTGTTTTCTGAGATCATTGTCAAGAACCCTTGTGGGGCAGCTGCTCACAACAGAAGGATCTGCAATGGAAGCCACCAGCTCTCCTGGGGGGTGGGCGGTGAGGGGAGAAAGTGGGGTATGGGGCGCTCTGCTCTCCCTACTGTCAGAGAGAACTGGTATTTAGTCAATGTAGACGTTGAAAGAGAGAACAGATGAAAGGAGAGCAGAAGCAAGAGGGGCGATAAATACAGCTCGTGCTAGGTCAGGACGTTTAGATTCTAGGACCAGTTTTGACACCATTTAGTTGTATGGTCTTTGAAATTCTACTTTTCAGATTGATGTCTGTTTTCTTGTATGTGAAAGGAAACTTTGGGACCAATTTTGAAGTTGCTTCATTGTGAGTCTGTAATGCATTGAGAACTAGGTCTGTGCGGGTTTTGTTAAAACTCTTTTTATCATGTTACAATATATTAAAATAATACAAGTATATATGTATGTGTGCACATAGACACATAAGTATGTAGTGCACAAGGGTAAGTAAAAAGCATTTCAGTTTCTATATTCGTGAGTTTATTCCAAATAAAACAGTTTTGAATACATCTCTGTCATCAGTAGATAACTACAAACAAGTTCTCTCAGCAACAGATTTATCTCAGTCTCACTCCGGTGCCCTTAAAAAAAGAAAAGCAGATGTCCTCGGTCAGTTAAATTCAAAGCAGAGAAGTTAGTTCAGAAGGTTATGGGGAGTTACATTTTTCTTTTTAGTATTGGAAGAGGTGAGGGCATGGTGTTCAGTATGAGTTATTTAAGGAGGTTTGGACTGCTAACCTAAAGGTCAATAGTTGAAGCCCACCAGTTACTCCATGAGAGAAAGATAAGGTTACTGCTCGAGTAAAGATTTACAGCCTTGGAAACTCATTGGGGCAATTGGGGGGTGGACAGGGTATAGTGCCTTTTCTTTATTGGCTGTTTAAACATTTCAAGAAGTTTTATTGATATAATTCATATATCATAATTCAATAGTTTAAACATACTAAAAAGAGCTGTGCAACCATCCCTACAATTTAGAAATGTTCTTCTTCATGTATTTATTGTTAGCTCCCCATTTTCTACAAACCTCCCTTGTAATAACCCCACAAAACTATTGATCCTTTATAGAAGGACCTATCCTAGATTTCAAATATAGTTACACATACAAAACAAACAAAAACAAAACAAGGACAATCATGAAATACAGGAAAACCTCAATTGAAAAAAGAACAGAGAGGGCTGAGCCCCGGTGGCGTAGTGGTTGTGCGCGGGACAGCGACCCACTGGGCCGGAGGTCCAATTTCAGCAGTGGGGCTGGGCCTCCTACTCCCACCACCGGAGAGCAGTGATGCCAAAAAAAAAAAAAAAGAACAGAGAAAATTGTGAAAACAAAAACAAATTTTAAGTGGGCCTAAACGGAAGAACAAATGATAAGAATTTTAAACTTTAAACAGACTTTATCTACATTAATCTACGTCCCATGCACTCTGCCTGATAGCAAGGCTAATTCACAAACCTGGTCAATGATCAAAGGGGGAATCACCAGAATTTTAATCTACCGGGAGACCTTGTAAATGGATTTTGGGTGTTCACTGTGGTGTTCTGAATTTAAGCTGTAATACTTACTATTCCCTCCTCTGTTCTTGAGTTGTATTACTTACAATCCTTGAATCATGCAGGCTCCTGTGTTTAAAAGGGTCACTCTAAGTAGAAATAGAATAGATAACAAAGAGTCTCCAAGCGAGGAGACTAGAATACTCATTTCAGTGCCAGCTTTAGGGATTGTCTCCGTTGCCGCTGGTGAAAGGTCCTTGTCTCTTTTTAATATCTGTGTGTGCATAGGATCCCTTAAAAATCTACATGTGTCTTCCATCAATCTTCCCCTGGAGCTAGGGGATTCGCAGTGTTCAAAGGATGTGTTCTGCTTCCGATTCCTCTTTTTTGGTAATACTGGACCCTCCTATCTCTGTTCTCTTCCATCTCCATTAATCTAGTATAATAAAAGAAGTTTCAGGCTACCTCCCGTGGAAACTCACTTTACAGCATACAGAGCTATGACGGAATTAGGCGGTTGTATCCCACCTTTAATTCTCTTATTGGTTTATCACATCAGATTGCATCATAGGGGATTCATTACAAAACTGTCACATTGCATCATTACATAAGTACCAAGTCACTGAGAGTCATGGCCTGGTCAAGTTGAATCCATGACAGATTTCAAAGGGGTTATCTTGATAGATTTTCTCATAAAATGTACAGTATAATTTTCTTACAGTATCAAAAATCCACACAGACAGTTCGACCCTGTCCTGTAGAGTTCTTAGGAGCTAAATTCAAGTCATTGTCAGTGATAAATCAAATAATGCAGAATTGTTTGAAGAAGGCTTAAAGAGATGGAAAGTACCTTCAGAAGTTCATAGACTTATATGGAAGATATGTGTAGGAGCAATAGCTGTATGTTTAGATATTTTGGTTCACTGAAGGTTTTTATCACTTTATTAAAGCTATGCATTTTGATTTATCCACATGTGAGACACCTAAAGCAATAAAATTTTAAAATGTTGGCTAGCATATTCTATAACACTTTAGAAATTAGCACAAAATAGAGCCTCATTGAGGTGTTTCTTTTGCTTTGCCTCTTCTGTTTGTTTCGTTTCATATTGGTTTCTTCTACAGGCAAGAAGTCATGGCCTGGGTTAGTTGCCTCATGTGGGCCTCAGAGGAATGTTTGCTGGAGAGAGCTCTTAAAGCTCATTGGACAAATATTATTCTTTCTGTTTTTATGTTTGAACTTACCACCTGGACTGACATGCCTCTCTTTTACTTTCCCATTGGTCCTCTTTTGTCCTATTGTCTTTCCTCCCTCTCCGTCTGTTCATGCAGGCCAATAATAAGCCCGAGATTGAAGCCGCCCTCTTCCTAGACTGGATGAGACTGGAGCCCCAGTCCATGGTGTGGCTGCCCGTGCTGCACAGAGTGGCTGCCGCCGAAACTGCCAAGCATCAGGCCAAGTGCAACATCTGCAAGGAATGTCCAATCATCGGATTCCGGTATGGGGAACAGAACTCTGCCATTCAGTTTTCTTGTTGCTCACCTTTTTGGCATGCGGGACTTCATTCGGTTTCATGTTTTGCTTTTCTGTTCCACTGTCCTGATTGTTGTTCCTTTGTTCTTTACCAACGTGGGTAAGAAGGGGATCGGGTTGGATCGTCGATCACAGCTGTCCCTTCCGTCATCGCTAGGTGACTTTGGTGGCTCCGAGGCACTAGGCAGGTATCCCTTTCCATCTCCACTCTTCAGGTCTTCAGAGTCAAATATTTAGCAGAACCAGAACACCCATCTGTCTCCAGTGAGATATTTGTCAAGGGATATAGATTCGCTGTACTTCCTTTTTGAACTAGGCTTTTTGTCTGTTTGATTTGGGGATTTGGGTCCTCCCCCACTTTTCTCCCCTTCTTGGTAGCATTATATGATTCTTGGAGAATTTCTATAACCAGAAAAGACTAAGCAACCATTCTATTCAGAGAGACCTATCATGGTAGCTCCATCTCTTGTTCACTGTACACCACTTTCCACTTCCTTTAAGTCGCATGAATTGTTTCAAATGGACCTAAAACTTCATTCATCCTCCCCTCGTCTCTTTGGGAACTGGTGATCCCCTTTGCATAGTCTCCTCATAAAATTCCTGAAGAATCTAAAGTCTACAAGTAAAACAAACGATCCACAAAGCAACTGAAAAAGAAAAGATGCCTGATAAACTTGAATAATGAAAGAGAGAGGCAACATCACAAACTATTCTGATCATCTTTAGAATATCATGGAGAACAACTGTCTTATTCACCAGTCTGAGAAGGAGCATATTTTTTGTTCTCTGTACAATTCTTTTAATTTTTTTTCCTTAAGAAAATGGAACAAAAACAAAAGAGCATATTTTTTAAGAAACTCATCCCATTCCATTATTTAGCAGCAAATCCCAAATCCTGATTCTGAAACAATGCTGTATTTAAACATCTAGTTCGACCTCAAGCTTTCCATAGTGATGAATAAACACCAAAGTTTCCACCTAGCTATCGAATCTCAGCTTCTTCCGAATCACTTAGCAGCTTCTCAAGTTTTGCTTAGACTAGCTTTAGGGCTTTGCTTCTTAATAACTGCCCAGTGCTATTTGTCTCCTTTTTTATCCATTGAGCTCTTGTACCGTTGGGGCTTGCTCTTCCATTCTACATGCGATTGACCTAGATGTTGTACCAACATGCACGTAGCAGTTGCTCAAGCCTAGGTAGGCAACAGGGAGTCGACACTGCTTGTGAAGGATCCCTGCTTTCTGTTGTGGTTGATGGCAGGTACAAAGGATGCCTTGGGAGGCCAGGAGGGGAGGCAGCAGGGCCCTGATTCCTCTTTCCTACTGGTCTTTTCTCAGCTTCCTTAGTCAGAGGGATTTGTATGCAGGAGAAGCATATATAAAATGGGGGACAAAAGGAGGAGGCTGTGAAGGCTCTGAAAGAACATTTTCACATTCCTTTCTTTTGCCCTGATTAAATGTAATTATTTTAAGAATCAGCACTCATCTTCTTTCCCCCAACCCCTCCTGCCCCACTCCAAGATGGCTTGGATTTTTCCCAAAAAGTAGTGCGCCCCCACCCCCCTGCACCCCTCCACATATATACTTCCGTCTGTGACATAAGAAATATGTTTGTGTGAATTGGGTAAGGTTCTTATCTGAGAAAGCAAAAGGTGGGGAGGAGGAAGCAAAGAGGATAGATAGTATTGTGAGCATAGAAGGGAACTACCAGCAAGTACTTACAGATGAGACATTCTGTCATTTAATCCAAATTGCATCTTTTCTGGAGGCTGCACTGATCACTTCTGAGTCATATGGAGAGGGATTTCTGAAACGAGAGAGATGAAAGAGACTGTCCAAGTAACAATTTGAAGATGAATCATGCCACTCAGTCAGAAGTTGTAATTAAAGCAAACCTCACTTAAATGGCGAGTTCTTGTTAAATTTTCTTGTGTCTTATGAGATGGTTTTACTTTTATACATTTTTTAAAAAGAACAATTGCTTCCGAATATATTGTTACCAAAATGGGTGGAGAGGCAGGCAATTCGTCAATCTCTCTCTCCTGAAGATGAGATCCAGTTCTAGTATTCGGTCCTCAAAGGCCTGGGCGTTTGCCAGTACTTTCCGACTTAACTCAAAAGAGTTTCTGGGGAAGTGTAAAGAACAGAGCTTTTCTGTCCTCCATGCCTATGTCTTTAGGATCATTTTTCTGCCAAAATGTGATATCATAGGGCAGGTATAAGAGATATTTGGAAGTAGGTCATTGATCACTTACCTGGTGGGACTCGTGAATGCTGCACTCTCTTTCTAGAATTAATACAACATGAAAGAAGGTTTATTAAGGGGCTTCTTTGGGGATTTCATTTGAAGAAATACATATGTGTTTGTTTTTGTCCTTCACCAGGTACAGGAGTCTAAAGCACTTTAATTATGACATCTGCCAAAGCTGCTTCTTTTCTGGTCGAGTTGCCAAAGGACATAAAATGCACTATCCCATGGTGGAGTATTGCACTCCGGTAAGTTTGGCTCCTCCTGGGCCTGGAATAACTTTGAGTTCAGGTCTAATATTGCAATCTTTTGTGATACTGTGATTTCTGACTTGCCCAGAGATTCTCCCAGAAACCGCCCCAGCTAAAGTGACTCCAAATTGGATGATCCAGGAAGGACCCTTACCCTGTGCCTAGAGCAGTATCTGACACCCTTGGGACCTTCTGACCACTGAGCAAATTTTACTGCCTGAATAAATAGATTTTTCTTTTGTTCGCTGGTGTAGTACTATTGGTAGATGACATCAAGTGGACTCTGACTCACAGTGACCCTATGAACAACAGAAGGAAACACTGCCAAGTCCTGTGCCATGCTCCAGTGGGCTTTATGTTGGAGTGCATTGTTGCCAAGACCCATTATTGCACCAAGCATGACGTCCTTCTCCGGGGACTGACAGTCTCTTATGACAGCATGCCTGAAATCTGTGTGACCAAGTCTTGCCATCCTTGCTTCTAAAGGACATGCTGTCTATAATTGTTCCAAGAGAGATTTGTTTGTTCGTTTGGCAGTCCCTGCTCTTTTCATTATGAACAGTACCATAATTCAGATGCATCCATTCTTCTTCAAACGTCCATATTCAGCATCCAACTTTCACATGTGTATGAGGCGATTGAAAATATATTGGCTTGGATCAGGCACAGCTTAGTCCTCAACACAGCATCTTTGTTTTTATCACTCTGAAGGAGTCTTGTGCAGTGAGTTTACCGAATGCAACGCGTCTTTTGATCTCTTTACTTCCATGAGCATTGATAGTGGATCCAAGCAATATCAAATCCTTGCTTGTAAGGCGTGTGTTTGCACATACATTTTGCAGAACCTTAGAGAATGTGGGGTAAGATTTTATGCCAATAAGGCATGCTGGGTATGAAAGCGCATGTAGGTTGCCCCAAATTTGTGCGCGCGCTCTCTCTCTCTCTCTCTCTCTCTGTAACATATATATATATATATATATATATATATATATATATATATATTCACAATCCATGTATAAATTATATATTACATAACTTAATATATCATTTTTTATATATCACTCTTTATCTGTTACCTATCCTAGAAACTGGCACTTTCTGAATTTGTTAGTCTATATGGTAACACCAATTCATTGCTAGATGCTTAACTTTTCAGGTACCCTATATGAAATAGATATTTTTTTATTTTTAAACTCTGTAGATGAGGATTCTGAGGTCTTAAAAAGCAAAAAAAAACACTGTCATCAAGTGTATTACAACTCCTTTGAATTTCCAAGACTATCAGTCTTCTTGGGAACAGACGACCTCAGTTTTCTCTTTCGCCTATGGAGCTGCTGGTAGGATTAAACCACTGACCTTGTGCTTAGTAACCCGATGCTTAAACCCCCAACAGGGCCCCTCTCGAGGATGGGGAATAACCATGAGGATGGCACAGGGCTGGGCAATGCTTTGTTCTGTTGTACACAGGGTCACTATGGGTTACAATTGACTTGATCGCACCTAACAATAGCGACTACAGTACCAACCCGGCAGTCCTTCTCCGTGGAGTGGTTCAGCTGGGTCACATGGGATAGCTGTGACTTGGAATCAACACGTGGCATCTACCAACATCAACAACAATAACTATAATCTTTAATACATAGATTCCAAGGTTCTTTTTTGGGAGAAACCACTGGTTAGATATGAACCAAATGTCAACCTAATGTGGACTAAATAGTTTCAAAGGCACCATAACTTGTGACAAACCTTACAAGCTACTATTCCACTTAAAGGCTTTTCTACACTAGCCTTTTTTGAGCAGTTGTGCAGCATTTATGCTTTATTCACCAGAACAAGTTGTTGATTCCATCGCACAGGTGAGCTGAGACTTAGAAAGGCAAATCATAGTAACACCACTAGTGAATACGAGGTTGGATTTCAAAACCCTGTTGGTCTGAACCCCAAAACCGTGCTCTCGACCTCTGCACTGTCCTTAATTAAAAACCAAAGGAGGGGCGCTCTCCCATGCCTGATTATCTCTTCATTTCCCTCCCAGACTACATCCGGAGAAGATGTGCGTGACTTTGCCAAGGTACTAAAAAACAAATTTCGAACCAAAAGGTATTTTGCGAAGCATCCCCGAATGGGCTACCTACCAGTGCAGACTGTCCTTGAGGGGGACAATATGGAAACGTGAGTAGTGACTAAAGCAAAAACCAACTCTCTCTTGACGTGTAGTTGAATTCTCTCGGCTGAGTAGCCCTTCCACTCCCCACTGCACACAATCTTGTCTACTTCTTTCTTTCGAGTTACATTAGCTCAAAGAGAAATAAACAAGCTGATGTTCAATTGCCATTTCCCCCGTGTCTCTTGAAAATGAACTTTTCCTTAAATGAAATTTGTTTTCCCAGGGCTGGCGTGGAGAGTAGTTGTGGGTGGGGTAGACATGTGACCCAAAATACAAATAACTCATAGCTACTACTTATGGTCCTACAAGTCTTTTAAAGAAATCTAAGAGCGTTAACAAGAGTGACTCTTAAGATTTCACTTGTTTTTTTTTTCTCCCTCACAAATTAATGGACGTGTGTCTTCCTCTATCTGATCATCTGGTTGCATCCTCTTTTTCTTCTAATTGGAATTAATTATAATCACAGGATAATATTTCACAATAAATTGAGGTCCTCATGATCAAACTGATGCTATCTTTCAGCTCTTTTATACCTTCCCTTCCACTCCCCATAACTTTCCCAGAAGGCGATCCCACGAGGACCCTTGACAGTTAACGCCAACAAAAAGGCCCGTGGTTAGACCGTACCAGCTGCTCCTTGGGAGAAAAATGTGAAAGTCCATTTGTATCAAGATTCCCTTGGGAATCCCATGGCGGCGGTTCTAGTTTGTCCTATAGTGTTGTTAGGAATTAGTATCCACTGTAAGACAAGGGGTTTGATTTACAGGGAATGGCAATCACACAACTGCTTGTTTTTCTTTCAGCTCACTTTCCACCTTTGTTTGGCTGTTGCTTTCCATGGCTCATACTTAATTGGTTGGATTTTATTTATTTTTTTGACTTTTCAGTATTTTTTTTTTTTTTGCGGCTGAGTTTTTCCGTGTCTTTCTTCACCACCTCATTTTTTGTTTTGCAGTCCTGTTACTCTGATCAACTTCTGGCCGGTAGATTCTGCGTGAGTACTTTTGCTGAAGGGTGCTGCTCCCACCGACACATTTGCTCGCTTGGTTTAATTTTTTTTCTTTTGGTAGTTGTTTGAACTTAGACATATTACTCTCCTGCCCTTCATTTCAGCGCCCCCCCTCCAACCCTTGATAAGACTTTGGAAATGTCATCTGTCTATCAATATCACAGTTCCAGAAGCTCAGAGAGGTTTTCAGGTCGCTCACCTGAAATGCTAGTCAGCTGAAATATGGGCCTGAGTTCAAGTTAAAAATACCAGATGTGATTGACATGGAAGTTGTATTCCTGGAAGTTATGTTGATATATGTTTAAAAAATTTAAGAAAGGGGCTCTTGATTCCAGAGATACATCTTTAGCCATGTCGTTGGAGAGTCTGTGGTTTTAGGATGTTCAGGAGTATGAAGGCCTATTCTTTAGGGTCTCTTATAGGTGTACTATTTAAAACCAATGGAATCTATACTATAGTATCATATGGAGTTTGGTTCACTAATTTCAGTGAGGCATGTCATCTTTTTAACCAGCTTATGCTATGCTAACCATATTGACTAATCAATATGATGTGTGGATTTGGTTTTTCAAATGTAAAACTAAACCCCCTTCACTTCCCTCTCCAAAAGAAATATTCAAACTGACAAACAGCTATGCATTTATCCTGGGAGGAAATTGCATTGTCTTCTTAGTTATTATTACTGATGTGCATAAGTAATTCCAACAGATCATTCCTTTCTCTCAGTTTTTAATGCTAGAAAACGCTCACCCGTGCTGTGTGTACTATCAAACAAAGCTGCAATTTGTAAAGTTCTGTTGTATGGTGTCTTTTGAAGACAGTTTTGCTATTTTAAGCTATGATTTTAGAACATATGTAAAGTCAGTCAGCCCTATTAAATATTAGAGGAATATCATATTTGGAAGACGGGTTTATATAAGACTTCACCTCAGAGTAAATTGAACTCAAGTTCTATTTTAATTAGGTCTTTTTATTATTCTAGTCTGTAATTTAATTGAAATGAGATCATTTTAATCCTATAGTGATAAAGCAAACTATTAAATGAGGTTTATTTTACATTGCTATTGGCCTAAAGGAAGTGGAAGACTTCCCTTTCTTTTTAAAGGTGCATTATTTTGCCTCCTTAATTGTAAGTAAGGTATGATAGCTACAAGCAGTGAATGATATGATTTCTTTAATCACCAGACTTAAGCAACATGGGGAGTTATTTAGACTCAGTTACGTTCACTCCTTGTTGATCATTGTTTTCCCTAGCTCAGGCTGCCTATTTGTTTGTTTTGGTTTTTTTAGTCTATTTGTTTATGAAAGTTAGAATCTTTCATAAATTAGAAATATTTTTGTGAATACTGGACATCTTAGCTTGATTAGATTCTGATAAGTAATTGGATTAAGTCCATGTTAGAATAAGTTCTAATTGGTCCGAACTCCAAAAGAGAAACATGTTAAAGAACAAATTTTCAAATGCAAGATTAGAGGTAGTGCAAATGTAATAAGCAGAGACTACAATTTTTTTAAGGAGGAAAGATTATTTTACATTCATGCATAAATGAAGTCATTACAAACATTTTAGAGTCAGGAGCATATTTTAAGTAGAAACTGTTTGTTGTACTTAAACTCTTGAAGCTTTTAAAGTAATAGTGTCCTTTATTTAAGTGTCTTCTAGTAACTGAAGCATTTTGTCTTTATGTGGAAAATTTCTGAATTATTCAGAAATAGGCGGATGTTACAATTTTGAAAAAGTAACAAACTCAGAAGACTAAGTCCATGTTTTCTTTAATGTCAGTAGTTTTATTGAAGTCTTTACACATAGAGTTGTAAATAATGGAATTACTATGTTAGAAAACAACCCTGTTCAGGTGGCATAGTGAAGTCCTACGGTATTTTATTTTACATTAATTCTACCCAATGTTCAATCCTGTGATGATGACAGCATTTATTATAGAACACAGAATTTGGAAGTTTACTAAGATACAGATGTTTTATTTTTCTTAAGATGAAGTCCTTCTTTGTCTATAATTATTTGTCATCTCACTTTAAACTGAATCTAGCATAAGCCTTTTCCATTGTTTGCACATGGGTCAGACTATCGAACAGTATTTGTTATGTTAGTCTGTTTGAGTTCTAAATGTCTGAAACGTATTCCTTAAGTTTTCGAAAAAGAGAAATTGATGGGAGAGGGAGTGGAATTGGCACTTTGGGCTAAACTGTAATGGGAAGTAATCCTTCCTCGATCCAGGTCAATCACTTTGCACTTAAGAAATGGAGAGAAGGAACGATGTGGTTACATTGTCTTGGAAACGTGTTTTAGAGGGGGTTTTGCATGTTGTTTTGTTTTCTGGACTACATAGTTTTGCACATTTACTAATTCTTCGTTTTTACATGATTCTTCTTACAACGAGTGCTCCCTTAAAGTTCATTTTCTGGTTTAAAAAGTGCCCCCTTTACAGTATATTCTTTTAGTTTTCTGGTTATTATGAGTTCTTATATGTATACATGCTGTCATAGGTGCTATGACAAAAGAAAAATAGCACGGAAATGTGTCAAGGCTAAGAGTTAAAGCTCTCTATAAGATTTTATAAGTTTGTATTAAGGCATTTGGAATGTATTTACATGTATACTTCTCTGGGTGTGGGTTTGCTCCATTTCCCAGGCTCTCCGTCCTCGATACACTATTAGGGTAGAAACTATCATAGAAAAAGTACTACAAATATAGTTTTCTTTATAAGCTTTTGTCTTAGTCAAAATACTTATAATTGAAAGACTGTGGTCTATTCCAACCAATCTAGGCACTAAATTATCTTGATGCACAATAAAGATCTCAAAACAAGCTTTATCATTTTTGTGTTAATGGACTATTCCAGGGTGTGAGGAGATTCGCAGATTAGCCCTTCAAATTTATCATGAAGCTGCACATGGAACACAGTGAAACACCCAAAAAATAGGATAGTCATCTTTTTTCCCCATGACAATGTACACGTCTATGAAATTCAATCCAAATTTCATGCTGGTGCCATTTGACCTAAGCAGACATCAGTTTTTGTAAACAAAACCTAATTTCTCAGGGACGTGATCCAGGTCCCTAATTGTTTTCTGCAGTGTATTGCAATAAAAATCAGGACTTTCTAATATATTTTTTAGGTAAGCTTGGCTAAAGTTATCTATATTTTCCTCTTTTATGTAAGGAAAACAAAACATATACATAGTGTTAAAATCAATTCCTTGAATGCTGCTTGGACCTCAGGTTAAACCAGAAGTCCTCACTGAATAGATTACTGTTGACTGTGGGATCATATAAACATACTATACATTTGTATATATATAGATACCTTTTAAAATATAGGTTATTCGTGCTAATTTCCTGTCTCTGTTCATTTATATATATTTAATAATCTCTAGTGCATATTTATAAATATTAATACAACTTTCCAGTGTAACTGACATTAATGAATATTTCCAGAACAACAGAAACTCTTTCATCTTCAGCATTTTTCTAGCATCACAGTATAATCTCTAGGGCTGGACTGGTATTTATTCCTTCTTTACAAAATTGCACAGACCAAGTCCTTTTGATATATAGTATCTTAAGAAGTCATGGACTGTAGTGACCTCTTGGGGTACAGTTTCCATTCAGTGAAATGAGGGCTCCCAAATAGTCAAAGTGTGAATGCTGGAGAAGTTTCAACCACATAGTATTAGCACAATTTGAGAACGGCAGGGCTGAAGTCATTACAAGAGAAGAGAACAAAATGTTACCTAAAGATTGTTTCCCTCAACCTTTCCACAAATCAAAATTCTCCAGCAATAGTATTGGGTTTGTCTTTATGGCTCTCGAGAAAAGCAGAAGTGTGAGCAATGATCTCTCAAATCCAAATTTAAAATATTTTATAACATCTGAGAGACGAACAACCAAATGTGTACGACATCCATAGAATTAGAATACAAGCATTTTAGGCCATGTATATAAGGTAACTGTGTGGATTTTTTGTTTTTCTTTTTGTTTTGTTTCGTTTTGTTTCTCTTTCTCTCTCTCTCTCTCCATTAATGGATGGTATCTGTGACTAATCACATTTTCTGCCTTATAGGCCTGCCTCGTCCCCTCAACTTTCACACGATGATACTCATTCACGCATTGAACATTATGCTAGCAGGTATGAGACTAGTTGAATGCCAGGCAAATATTGATTGAAATAACTAACCAAGGAAAGCTAACCTATAATAACTTTAAGTAAATTTTTTTCTTTCCCAATCCTGTCTGATTTTTACTAATCAACTTGCCCTCTAACATGCATGCCATTCCATTGCATGCTGTTTTGGGACACCCAACAAAAACATTATTCCAGAACAACCTTTCCTAACCCTGGCCTTTAAGCATTTCTGGTAGCCTTGCTATATTCTCGATAATGAGCACATTTAAGAAAATGCCTTAGAAATTTCCTAACCTTCTTAGAAAATGGCTAGACCAGACATTGGTGATGTGAAGCAATGATGCTTTGTGATGTGGAGACAATGAAAGCATCAGCTGCCCATTTGTGCCATCATGCTGGAAAAAACCAAATCATTAATTTTCCTAATCCTTGAAACTTTTCGTTCCACTTTCTTTGTGTTCTAGATAATATTTCTTTGCCTACAAATCAAATTACTAATGATATGATATCTTAATGTTTGTTACATAAGTATTTAAGAGTGTGGTTAACATTTTTTGCTTTATCAAAAACCTTTATTATTTTCTGAGCTAAAGGAAGTTTTTAAAGGTCAAATTTGGTGGCAGACTGATACGTGAGCTTACAGTGAATCCCTCGTTTATCAATATTCTGACTGCTGCGCATGTTTATGAACCATGGATAGCATTGCCTAGTTGTATAAGTCTGTAATTAGTGGAAAGCATTAATTGTCTTCCAGACAAGGGGCCGTGCAAGGCTAGGAGTGCATGTGATGTTAGGGCAGCTTTTCGTGAGAAAGCAAAAGCTAGTACTCTGTGAAAGGAAGATCAGTCAGAAAAAAAATAAAAGACAACTTCCCTTAGAATTTATATAGCATCAATGCAAAGCTACTAATTCTCTCTGGTCTATCACACACTGCTTCAAACAGTTAGACCAACATACACATCCTTTAGTTTGAAGGATTCCTTTCTCCTTTGGACATGATTTATCCTTTAGCTTTCAGGAATGTTCGATTAGGTCTTGAATAGATTCTAAGAAGTCACATAAGTTTTAATGAGCTTTTACGTTTTTTATCAGGCTAGCAGAAATGGAAAACAGCAATGGATCTTATCTAAATGATAGCATCTCTCCTAATGAGAGCATGTAAGTATCCCATCTCTTTTTACAAAATGTTCCTGACGATGAAATTGCTTTGAGGGATTGAGAGGTAGCACAGAGAAGGATATAGGAGTTAGTTGTTTATTCCTTTGATCTTTGTAGGAGCTATTTCCTCCTATCTCTTTTTAACTCCTCACAAGTTGGCGTGGAATGAGCACATCCAAATTCAGGCATTATTTGTCTAAAGGAGTAGCACTACCTAAATAAAATAACTTGTCTTTAGTCAAACTTCTTTAATACCATATTACCACTGAGAACACAATCTCAAATACTTAATTATAAATGCATGTCTTTTTTTGCATACAAGATATTTAAAAGAATTGACAATTGTTTAAAAGGGGTGGTTACGGAGAATGCCCTCCAGTCATGGGAGTGGGAACTCAGTCTCGGTATAATTGCACTGCTGTGCCAACCTAGTGGGATAGTCAGGGACCCAAAGTAGTGATTTTTGTGGTTTAGCATCTTCAGGAGGTAAAGATGGAAGCAGTCTTATGAAGGGTTTCAGAGGAGAGAGTAGACTCCGATCCCAGCTCGTTGATGAGGCGAAAAAGACGTGGTTGAGTGGTATTCAAAGTGACAGAGGCTTCCTTAGGGAGTAGGGCAGTGTGACCATGAACCCAGAAAACACTGACCAGAAATGACGAATGGATCACACCAAGGAGGCACTAGGAAAGCAACAATCAGGCTTGGCCAAAGAGATGGATAATTTGGAAGAAATCAACTCAAGCATAATGCTGATTTTAGTTAGAGAAGTTATGGGTGAATGTCTCCCCATTATGTCATGGGGAATTTAAACATAGGCAAAGGAAGAATGACACCTTTATCATATGTAGTTGGGCTTCATAAAGAACCTTCATAAAGGTTGGGCTGAGGAAAAGTAGTATCAAAGTGGCATTTATATAGAACCAGTTCCTGAATACATAAGAATAATGGCCTCATTTGAGATATGAAGGCAATTGAGGTAGCAATGAAGTCTCAAGTCAACGCACAGTCCTTTCTAGAAGACGTAGATATTTAAAGCAAAACAAAACAAAAACCTTTATGGTGCTCTCATAGCAATGGGGGAAAAGAATACATGAGATTGGTAGATTGGTATACTCTAATAGTGAAATACGTGGCTGGAAATCTGGCCAAGTGTAAATGACATGAATGATTTGCTTCATAAGAGAAACCAGAAGCTGATGTGTTGGCTCCCCAAGAGAACACTAGAAATGGTTTAAATACACCTTTATGCTATAAATAAAAATGAGAAGTTCTAGCAATCAATTTTCAGACTTTGGAGAGAGAGAATGAATTAGATAGGTGGCAATAATTGCTTTTGGTTTTTATTTTTATAAAGAAGTTTAACTTTATTTCATTATGAGGACACAGAACCCACTGAGGCCCAATCTTAGAGGACAGATCACGATGTCTTTCCTGAGAGGTGCAAGAATTGGGGTAGCAATTTGGTAGGCCAGTTGAATTGACTTAAATGTTTGTTTTAATAACCTAATGATTATCTGTAGTCAACTTTTCATTTCCTAATTAGGTCTATAGATGGTACACCAAAATAAATTGAGTCAGCATGCTTATATACATATGCATAAATTTCAAAGACATGGAACTGAGTAAAGGAAATTAAGAGGGTGTGGGGAAGGGAGCATTATAACATTATCTTAATGATATTTAACCCGAATTGAAGACATAGACTACCATTAAGAACAGAATTAAGTTCTTATGCCTTAGGGCTAAGCAGGCATTTTCAGAGCTTAGAAAAGGGCATTTTGACGACATTTCCCTCCATGTATTAGAGAATTCCTAGTTTCCAGGGCGAAAAAAGTACAGCTGTGTTTTCCAAAATATTATCATGTTGCCCTATTTCCCCTCCAAGATTAGTCCTTATAAGCTAGGATCTAAAGAATGAGTTTCTTTGGACATCTTTTAACCAGCCCCCTTCATGTTTGCAGAGTTTATTTGTTTTAAAATAGTTGTTAGCTTAAAGACTCATTGATCTAATTTAATTATTATTACTTCCCTGCCTGAGGCTTGTGACATTTTTAAGTTAAAAACTGACTTACTGAAGCAACAATTGTTTTGGTTATGTTGCCTTCGACTTGAAAAATTTTTTGTAAATTCTCCTATTTCAAAGGCTTAGTTTTTCCTATTCACTATCAATAATCACGTGAGATAGTGCACACATTATCTTTATATGCTTGGTAGCAAAAGCATTGCATAGCTGTTTTTGTATCTTTTAATATTTATCAACTATTGGTTAAGCTGTCAACATAGAGTCCCAGAATTTCCTAGAATTCTGCCTTTCCTTTACCCATGTAAATAGGCCAATCAAATAGGCCAATCAAATCAAATAGGAAAATATGAGCATTTCAAAATCTTGTGAGTTGTCACCAAGAGAGTCGTAGATCACATCCTGATCGATAGCAGTCTGTCTTTAGAAACAGGAAAAGGGGTCTAATTCATTGTTAAGTGCCAATAAATGTTTTTCTTTTTAAATACACACCTGAGTCCCTGATCCCAAAACCAAATAAAGAGAGAGAAAAAACCAAAACCTTTGATTTTATTTTCCAGAGATGATGAACATTTGTTAATCCAGCATTACTGCCAAAGTTTGAACCAGGACTCCCCCCTGAGCCAGCCTCGTAGTCCTGCCCAGATCTTGATTTCCTTAGAGAGTGAGGAAAGAGGGGAGCTAGAGAGAATCCTAGCAGATCTTGAGGAAGAAAACAGGTGAGTTTTCTTTCTAGCTTTGTCATTGGTATGCAGAGTGCATACACTTGCACACGTAGAAAAGCGCCAGGAATCTTCACTTAGAGTCATGTTATGTTTGATTGTTTTTCTCAAATAATCTCTTTAGCTCCCTTTACAGATTCACTTACCTTTTGTTTTGGGAAAGAAGAAAATGAACGCAGTAGGGTAATTAAGAACTTACATTTTAGATGTGAAAGGAAATGTGGGCGATGGTGGTATGTGGTTGGCTTGCATGTGTTTTAGAGGTTATATTTGAGAATAGAGTTTGCGAACAATGCAGGGCATTTAATTTAATGATGGCATGATTTGTATATGTGTTTTGGCCCTATGACATCTTATAGAAAAGCATTAAAGAAAATAGGCTTATTGGCTCAGTCATATTTGTGAAGCAATCATTTCATCTTATTTTTCACCATCAAGTTCAGAAGTCATTACTTGAGGAGCGCTCTCAGAGCATGTTAGTGAGACCACACCCATTGGCAAACAGCAGCTCCAAAGGATGGTCGCATTGCAAGAGCAGAAATTGTAGAAGAGGTGAAAGGCTAAGGAAAATTCTCAATTACTGCAGGCAGAAGCAAGATGTAAAGGCCTCTAATGTGTTATGTGGTATCTGGCTAATTAAAATCATAGGATGTTTACTTTTTTCCTCCATCAATATTAAGACAAAAAGGTAAACATTGAATCACACGGCCACATGCTATTTAAATTTTGAATACATAGTGGCATGACATGTGAGTCAAAGAGGACATTTCCTCTCATGCTACTACATTTAGTATATCACAGGCCCCCTTGGTTAAGAAAGCTTTTACAGGTGATCACTTCTAACTCACTGTGTGCCATCTTAAGACAAATGCCACCAGGCAAGTCTTTAAAGGCATAGTTGCTCAAATTTGTGGGACTTGAGTACTTTCATCTCTTTACTTTAGCCCAAGGCACCAAGACCTCTTTCAATCTAGGCAGCACAGGATATCTGTGGCCAGAGCCCTCAGGGAGTGTGTCACCTCAAGATGAAAAAGCAACCCTGCCATTCGTCCATTGCTTTCTGCGGCTGCTGCCCCTCCTAGCCCTTAATACTTGTTCCATGGACTATGGCATTAACTCCTGATCTGGTTGGCTTCCCTTCAGTCTCTTTCCCCCTCTGTCAATAAGTTCTTACTACTGGCTTTAGGTGTGCATGAATTTGGTTTCTGCATCAACAAGAAGATCTCACCCGAGCAGTGGAAACAGCAACTTTTCCCACTTTTCTTTTAATTCGCTTTTTCGGCTTCAACTTATTCTGCATAATGAGGGCCAGCCCTATCTATCGTCCTAGCTCATATTTTTCACTTCGTTCTGCTCGCAAGTTTGATTCTTGGCCTAACAGCTGGTTAGTTCTTCTGTCATATTATCCCATACCAAAGGAGTGCTGTCCATCATCCATGACCATACCCCAAATAAACTTAGCCACAAGATCCAGCTGCAATCTACATTTCCTACAGAGGTCCAGAGCACGCTGCTGTTTTCTCAGGAAAATCCATGGCAGTTGGCCTTTTCATTGGTTAGGATTAATGTTTCCCTCTCACTGAGTGGTGAGAGCACTGTATCCGAATCATCTTCATGTCCCCTACAGTAACTTGTCACTGTGTGAAACTAGTGAATATGCAGGACACGTTTAGTAAAGACCCAAGGTAAGAGTACAGTAAAGATACTGCATGAGTACCATCCAGAGGGAAGGAATGCTGAATGTTCGGTTGGTTCTAATGGGAACTCCATCTCTGGTCATCTGTGTAACACTGGTTGGCTGTGAAGATTCTGGTTGATAAAACAATTGCACTCACTTTATCAAAGTAGCCATTTTTGTTCAGTCTTTATTATTATGAGACTTAAAGCAGAAGAAAACGTTGGAATGGCATTGTCAATAGAATTTGATGTTATTCGGGAGTAAATGTTTCAGTAGTGTGTGTGTCCTCATTGTGTCATTTATCATTTGATATCATTTTGTCATTTTCAGAGCACTTGGATGATGTACTGTAGGTCACCTTATATTCCTCCAAGGAGTCCTAATAGTGCAGTGACTAGGTACTCATCTGCGAACCAGAAGGCCAGCGTAGAAACCCACCAGTCCAGGGTAGGAACCCACCTGGATCTCTGCAGGAAGAAAAGACTACAGCTTAAAAGCCGTAGGAGGTAGTTCTTAGGAGGTATTTTGTCATATAGGATCATTATGAATTGCAATTGACTCACCAGCAGCAGGTTTAATGGTGACTGTTGGCTATTTAGTATGTGCTTCCAATACTGTCGGGGGTAAGTGCTTAGCTGTTAACCAAAGGTCAGCTGTCCAAACCCATCATCTGCTCTGCAGGAGAATCTGATGACAGTCTATTTCTGTAAATATTGCAGCCTTGAAAATCCCGTGGGACAGTTCTACTTTTTCGTATTATTATGAGTTGGAATAGACTCGGTGGTAACAGGTCTGAGTAGTTTTTCTCTATATGAGGAAACTCAACCTCCCCAAGGTTCAAATGGCTTGTTCCTGATTTTTTTAGTCAACCAGAAGCAGAACCAAATTCAAATCCAAAATTTTTGACTGACAATAGGAGCTCTAGTTCAGACCACAGAATAGCTAAGTGTTTTTCTATCTAAGTGTTGTTTATATAGAACTTTAGTCTATCCACATCACCCTAAAACATATCCAAAACCATTGTCGTAATTATTCTATGACAAGTATCACTATACCTTTGATAGCAGCATTAGTGAGTTGCATAATCTTTAATGTTTTAATTCTGCATACTGTCAAGGTACTCCCTCATTACCACAGGTTTTTTAGATCCACCTTTATTTAGTGGAAGCCATGGTGGATCCTGGGACTTGTCCATTTGGAATTACTCATAATTACAAATTACACGGAGATCCAAGGTGATTTTGGGGGGTGTGGGGTGGGGTTGTGGTTTAGAGCCAGCTATCTCCTGGCTTTTATCATTAGCGTTCAAAACTTCACATGTTCTTTTCACTGCCTAAATGAACTAAGACTTACCCTGAAATTCAAGGTATGGTCGTGGTAATGAAAAATTAGCCATTATGAGATTGCGCCCAAGTCTAAAAGGAGAGTGAGTGCTAAGCTGATCTACTGTGGAGTCTAAAGCTGTTATTATAGTAGCAGGCAGTTCTGCGGACTCTTAGAACCTCCTCATTTCCTTGCATATGTCTTCTTGGGCTAATAGACAATGTTGCTGTTCAGAGTCATTGAATCGGTCCCCATTTACAGTGACCCTGCATACAACAGAGCAAAATACTGCCGGGTCATTTACCATCTGCAAAACTGTGGTCATGTTTCAGCCTGTGTTTTAGAGTCATCCATATCCTTCAGGTGCTTCTTATTTTTCACTGACCCTCTACTCTAGCAAGTGTGATATCCTTTACCAAGGACTGGGCTTTCCTGATAACATGTCCTAAAACTTAGAATGAAGTATCGCTATCCTCACTTGTAAAGAACATTGTAAGTGTACTTCTTTGAAGACATACTTGTGTATTCTTCATGCCAGCCATGATGTTTTTGATAGTCGTCATAACACAATAAAGGCATCAATTCTCCTTCAGTCACCCTACCTTTCTTAGTCATTGCCAAGCTTTCACAATCATAAGAGGCAAGGGAAAGTACCATGGCTTGGGTCACACAAATATGTCACTTTACCTGACCTCATGCAGCTTAAATTTGAGCTGTTCTTTTTTATTCATCCAATTATTAGGCAATTTATGGATCTTATGCTCAAAAAAAGTTATAGGTTGATTACTTATACAATAAAATTAAAGTATCTGGAAAACTCAAGCCTGTTGTTTTACCTTGTAAATGACTTCCGACTCTGGTATAACATATATTGTTCTCCATGACCTCAGGAGAGGCTATATATTAGATCTCGATGTGAGTTGTCAGTTGGTGATGAGAAGGTAGCTATGAAGAAAGGAAGCTGAAGAGTCTGGCGTGGGCTGTGTGCACATTGGAAGGAATATAACCAAAGGGGTCAGGGCGAAGAACATCATTATTTGGGAAAAGGCACTCAGTTGTATTACTTTGGGGGTTGAGGTGAAGATGAAAGGGAATGAGGCTGGACTGGTCACCAAAGTCAAGGTTGTAAAGGGCTTGGTGTCATGCTGAGGAATTGATTTTCCTCCCCTAGCATTTAAGCCTGAGGTGATGCTCTCTGGAGGGTGATGTGTGTAGAGAGCAATATCAGAAGGAGCAATTCTAATTAGGAGGTAGTGCTGAAATGGAGGAAGACAACGATTAGGGTCTGAAGGGAAGTAATAGAACAAAGGATGATGAGTGCATCTAAGTAGTAAAGAGTTCAAGGGTGAGGTCCAGCTGTTTAATTTGAGAGGTGGGGGTAGTTGTGAGTAGTGAAGGGACGATTCCCACATCTGGTTGGATGCACCACAAAGATGAAGGTTCGTAGCTGGGACTAACCAATGAGGAGAGACAGCAGGAGGCCCCTCCTTGAATTCAATAGTATGGAGTTCTTCAAAGATCAACAGTGGAGAACAATGTGGCAGGAAGTGTGTTTTCTTAAAGATCAGAGCCTTGAAAACCCTATGGGACAATTCTATTGTCCTATAGTGTTGCCAAAGTCAGGATTGACTCGACTTCCTGAAGGTCTAGTGGTTACGAGTTGGGTTGTGAGATCTACATGGTTGGCAGTGGACTTTCTACTTCCATAAACAGTTAGAATCTCAGAAGCCCACAGGGGGTGCATTAAGAATGAGCACTGACTCCACGGAAGTGAACTCTGGCTTTGGTTTGGTTTGGGGTTCTTTGTTTTATTTTGTATAGTGTCACCATAAGTCAGGATTCATTCAATGGCAAAAAGTTTGGTTTAGTTTCAAGACGATGAGTGAGCCAAAGGAATGGCAGAAATGGGTGTCCTATAGAGATATCCAGTTGTAAATATCTGATGGGAAATTGGTGAGAAATACAGCCTTAAAGCTTGTAAGAGAGGTGTGGGCTAAAAGTGGTAGGTTTGGGAGTCATTCGTTCACAGTTGATAGTTGAAATTGTGAGAGTAATTCCCTACCACAAGCGTGTAGTAGAAGGAGGATACTGAGCTTGATACAACTCTGAGACATGTGAACATTAAATATTTTAAGGATTTTTATTTTATGTAGGCAATATACACAAATTGTAGAGAATCCAAAGGGTTCTGAAAGGTATAAAGACAAAACTGAGTCTCTCTTAGCTATGTCATCCTTCTCCATGGCAAGGGCCATTGTTGGTTTCTAGTGTCTCCTTCTGAAGATGTTCTCTACATATGAACATAGTAGCAAATACATGTGTGGTTGTGGGGATCAGTGCATACCAGTAGTTGTGAGATGTTCACGTTCTCATCACCTTTTACTTAAAAATGATAATAACTTTCCATATGCTAGAAGAATATGCCTGAAGAGGAGAGGAAGGAGCATAGGAACGACTGATCTTTCTTAGAGAAGGCGGGAGGGAGAGGGGTCAAGAGCATTGGAGGAGATGTGGCCCTCAAGGTAGTGATGATGTGATAGGTGGAAACTTTAAAAGATGAGCCTAGGGAGGATGCTGGAATGAATTCTCAAATGTCCAGTAGACGTCTTGGAATTTGATAGACACCAATCGTACAACTCTTATACATGTTGTTGTTTTGGGGGGTTGTTTATATAAAAGACTATGACAAACTTTATATGTCACTCAGCAACATGGACCTTAAAACTAAGAGCTGCAGAGCTTTTTCTTTTACTCATGGGAAGCAGTTTGCTCACATAGCCACCCAGCCAAGACACTTTATAGCAAAGATGGGAAGCTGAAGGGAAGTGTGCTGAGTT
>PVJH01008849.1:0-82651 GCA_004026705.1 Nesogale talazaci | reverse complement strand
TGGAGAGACTTCCTGAATCTGACATATCGGACATGTTCTCAGGAGAGACCCAGTCTCTGAAGAAGGACATCATGTTAGGTAAAGTGGGGGGGCGGGCAACAGAAAAAGGGGAGACCCTCATAGAGGTGGATGGACATGGTGGCTTCAACCGTGGGCTCAAGCACGGAACCAGTCCTGGTGCAGGACTGGACGGGGTTTTGTTCTGATGCATAACGGGTCATGGTGGGTCAGAACCACAGCAATGGCACTTCACACCAATAACAGTAACACATGTCAGGCACTTTAACCAAAATGCTTACTTCCCCTGTGCCCAAATGGGAGACATGTTGCTGCTGGGTGCCATGGGGTCTGTGCAGCCACCCCCACCCCACCCCCAACCCCCACCCCCTGCCATGGCTACGTGTGCAACACAACAAAGCAGGATCTGGCCCCCCACCTCCTTCATGATTGCTTCCACCGAAACAGATGGTCACATGATTGCTCTCACCGAAATAGAGGGTCACAACTTGCTTCAGAAGGTCAAGAGGGGGGCTGAGCCCCGGTGGCATAGTGGTTGTGCATGGGACTGCGGCCCACTGGGATGGAGGTTCAATTCCAGCTCCACAGGAGCAAAGGCTGGGCCTCCTACTCCCACCACCAGAGGGCAGTGATGCCAAAAAAAAAAAAAAAGAAGGTCAAGAGGAAAGCCACGGACCTCTGAGCCTGAACACAGTCCACCAAAGGTCTGCGTTGAGTTTGGGGTAAACACCAGAGGTTGCCTGTGAATCATTTTCTGAGCTTGCCAGCAGGCAAAGCAAAAACAGCAGGGCCCGCTACGTCCAGCATCCAGCCATGGCACACATGTGCGGCCGGGCTCTGGGAGCTCTGGCACAATAGGACTCCAGGACCAGCCACCTGAGAGGCATTTCTTCCTGAGTAGTCACTCCCAGACCACGTGCTGTGACACTTGGTGTGTCTGCTGCAAATGCAGTGGTGACACGATGGGCCTCAGGGACAGACCGCTGTGTACGGTTGCGGCAGGGGGAGCCGCCTACACTCTCGCTGCCTCCGTAGCCTCCTTTCTTCTTGAAGGTGGTGCTCAATAGCTCGTAGCAGGACACGCGCCGCAGCGACCTCTGTGACATGCATAACTCAGTGCCATCGACCACGCCCCACATCGTGCAAATGAGCGCCGCGGGGTATGTCCTGGCTTCTCCACTCACCGCTTGTGGTCCTTACATAATCTGGCGTCAATGTGAGAGCATCACTTTGAGTGAAGGGGGGGAGTCTAGCCTGTCAGTCAAGATAGAACCAGTGAGGCCTCTGTGTGGGTCTGGCCTTCTCCTGAGAATTCTGGGAACTCCCGCCTTTCCTCCTGGGAGGAGGGAGACGCCTCTGTCTAGCTACTCACTCCCTTCGAGATATCCCTGAGGAGAAGCCACATGGACTACTCTGATGCAACCAGAGGTCTGGAGCTGAAGAAGTCTCCTGGAGACCCTGCCAGTGCTGAGATGCTTACAACACCACTGGATTCGAAGACTTCCCACCCACTGACCTATGATCTTCCTCCATGTGGCGTCACTGCATTGCTTCATGAGTCAGATGAGGCTTTATAGATAGGTATTAGACATATGGACTTACGGACTTGGTCTGGGCTGGGACGTTTTCTCAATGTTCAATTGCTCTTGTATAGAAATCTCTTTCTTATACACACATGAGTATCTATGAATTTGTGTCTCTAGTCTACCCAGACTAACATACCACTCATTTCCTCTTGAAAAGCCTCAGTCTCTTTGTCTGGAAATTGGTGGTACAGTGGGTTAAGCATTAGACTGCGAACCACAATGGTGACGGTTTGGGCAAGTCCAGGACCAGGACCAGGCACCCTCTGTTCAAGCCTCTCAAGAAGACGGATGGTCTGTTAAGCTGTATAGCACCTGAACTTCAAAGCACCTGCCTTTAGCACTCCCCAGAACTTACCTCACCCACAGAACATACCTCCCTGGTATTGTTTCCCAGGGACAAGATGACCTCCAGCTGGGTGGGACACAGTCTTCCTCTCTCTGGCACTGTTTCCTAGCAACCATAGCACTGGGAACTTCTCTTCCCCTTTACAATCCACCTGTCTTCAACTCAAATCATATATATATACACACACACACACACACACACACACACACACACATATAGCCTGCTGTCCCAACACCAGGCACAACTCCCCTAACATATACTCTAGGTTGCGGGACCCGCCCGAAATCTCAAGATGCTTCCGCCCCCCCTCTGCTTTCCTTTACCCTCCTCAAAGGTCTTTTTCCTTAATAAAGCCACACTTTGCTTCACACCTTTGTCTCAACTCTGCCTCTATTTACCTCTCAGCGGCTGTTCCACCCCATCAGCAGAAAGATGAGGCTGCCTGCCCCCTAAAGAGCTGCAGCTTCCTAAGCGCCTAAGGAGTGTCTCAGCTCTAACCCTTGGTCTTGCAGGGTCGAGATGAGTCAGAATCAACTCAGTGACAGTGGGTGTGCTCTGTGGTTAAGGAGCCCTGGAGGTATATTAGTGCACCCTTGTCTGTACAGGAAAAGCTTGGTGGTTTCGACCCATGTGTGGCTCTGGTGATGTGTTCCAATAAGGGTTACCGCTGACAAAACTCCAGGGACGAAGTTCTACTCTGTCCCATAAAGCCGCAGGAGTCAGCGTGAGTCTGACAGCACACCGGACCCTCTAAACAGCGGGAAGGTGGTGTTGAGGATGAAATGAAGTCATGCTTTTGAAGTCGTAAGCACCGTGCTCAGAGTCAAGTCTCAATCGATGGGAGTTCTTGTTATGAGGGGGTTGATGGTGATTGGGTCACTATTACTAGTAATTATCTCAGTACTATCTCATAAAACCCTCCCAATTACGTATTATCTCAGTACTATCTCGTAAAACCCTCCCAATTACCCCTGGAATGGTTCCACCCCATCCTATTTCAGATGGGGAAATAGAAACCCGGGCAGATCAGATCACTGCTTGAAGGGGGCAGATTCTGGACATTAGGTCATGTTGGAGCAACCTTGGTGCCCCTGACTCCCTGCAACCAAGGTCAGATTCTTTTCAAAGGAAGTGGCACGAATCACTACTAGGGGACCAACAGGGAGAAGAAGCAGCAGATGACTTTCACTCAAGGCTCCCGCTCTGCCCCAGACCAAACCCCAGCTCTCCCTCCCTGCTCCCATGGCTCGGGGCCTTGGAGGGCACGTCCTCGCCTGCCCAGACCTTTGGCCAGAATGTGAATGAGCTCAGTGTGGTCTGATGGTGCCCTGCCCATCTCAAGGATGCCTGCCCCTGGCACGATCAATGGGCTGTGGGCTGGGATAGTCCAGGTCGGAGTAATCCAGGCCCAGGGTCAGGGTCAACTTCAGGGAGAGAATGACCAAGCAGAAAGGGCAGCACAGGGCCCAGGAGGTAGACTTGGACCACCTGCATTCTAATTCCTACCTGACCACCTAGCAGCAGGGAGGCTTGGGCCAAGGACTTCATTTCCTAAAGCCTTGTGATGGGTGGAATTGTGTTCCCTCAAAATATGGGTTGGGCTTCTTGTACGGATATATGGCTTTCCATTTGGGAATAGGGCTGTCTTTGGGATGTTAGATGAGACCCTGCCAGGGCAGGATGTGCGCTAACCCTAATCACGTCATCATAAGCAGCAGAGACCCAAAGACCAGGGAGCCTCAACAGAGGAAGGTCTGATGAGGGCAGAGGCTGGTGGATGGACAAGCCCAGAATTCGAAGAAACTAGGAGCTGAATCTGTCTTGAATTCAGACTTGTCGCCTCCTGAACTGTGAGAAAGGGGCTTTGGGGGCACAAGCGTCATCTGTGGTGTTGCAAACTGCCAGGTCCGAAGTTCAAAACCTACTCGTGGAAAGAGTTAGTCTCGAAAACCCACAGAGACAGTTCTCCCTGCCCTGAGTCAGCGCTGCTCCATGGCCACGGGTGAATAAATCCCTGTGCTTTAAAGCTACCCTCTTGTCTTACTTGTGTTCACAGAAGCTCTAGGCACCCAAGATAGGACTCATCTGTAAAATGGGCACTGAGCGAGTCTGGGTTAACCGGAGAAACAAATTCACAGACACTCATACATGTATAGGAGAGAACTCTATTTATTTATTTGGGGGGGGGGGGCAATCACTGCTCTCCAGTGGTGGGAGTAGGAGGCCCAGCCCCACTGCTGGAATTGAACCTCCGTCCCAGTGAGGCGCAGTCCCGCGCACAACCACTACGCCACCGGGGCTCAGCCCAGGAGAGAACTTTATATAAAAGAGCAGTTATATATTAAGAAAACATCCCAAGGGTACATGAGGGAGAGGGGAGTGGGAATGGGGGACGGGAATGATGAACTGATACCAAGGGTTCAAGTAGAAAGCAAATGTTTTGAGAATGATGAAGGCATAAATGTATAAATGTGCGTGACATACAATGGATGGATGGATGCATGGATGGATGAATGAATGAATGGATTGTAGTAAGAGTTATATGATATATAACTTATAACTTAAGGAATGGAGCTATGTTCACAAGTAGATAAGGAGCATATGCCCCCATGGGGGAGCCTTCATAGAATGGCTTTCTCCGGTGTGTGCTTTTGAAACTTTGGGACCAGGGAGGAAACAATGTGTTTACTGTTACTTTTATATAGAATCCTATTCCCAAATGGAAAGACATACATGTGTACAAAGAGCCTAATCCATATTTTAAAAATAATTTTATTGGGGACTCTTACAGCTATTATAACATTCCATACATCATCTATGTCAATCACATTTGCACACATGTTGCCCCCTTCATTTCCAAACATCTTCCACTTGAGCCCTTGGTATAAGCTCCTCTTTCCCTTTTTTGCAATGAATCATTTTATTGGGGACTCATACACCTCCCCTCACGATCCATACATATATCAATTGTATGCAGGCCTCATTTGCACACTTGCTGACATCATCACTCCTAAAGCATCCACCCTCCACCCAGGCCCCCAGTTCCAGCTCCCCATATTTCCCTCCCCCCCATGAACCTTTAATAATTTACAAATTGTTATTGCTTTTTCATATCATACACTGTCCAATGTGTCCCTTCACTCATTTCTCTGGCCCAACCCATATTTTGAGGGAACACAATTCCACCCATCACAAGGCTTTAGGAAATGAAGTCCTTGGCCCAAGCCTCCCTGCTGCTAGGTGGTCAGGTAGGAATTAGAATGCAGGTGGTCCAAGTCTACCTCCAGGGCCCTGTGCTGCCCTTTCTGCTTGGCCATGCTCTCCCTGAAGTTGACCCTGACCTTGGGCCCCCCAAAAATGATTTTTTAAAGAAAATAAAAGGGGGGGGGGGAGGAAAACATCCCAGCCTAGTTCAGATCAAGTCCATATGTCTGATATTAGCACCATGTATCTGATATTAGTCTAAATTCCTCTTCAGACTCATGCAGCATATGCGATGACACTGAATGCAGGAAGATCACAGGCCAGTGGGTGGAAAGTCTTGTGGACCCAGTGGCAGTGGAAGCATCTTAGCAGTGGCGTGGGTCTCCACCTAGCTCCTCCAGCTCCAAGGCTCTGGCTGCCACCAGCACAGCTCCGTATGGCTTGTCAATGGGGATGTTTAGCAGGGAGATGAAGCAGTGAGAGTCTGTGCTGGTCCGGCCTCCAGTGAGCTATTTATCTCCTTGCACTTCTAAATAAGGCCATCAAATTGCGAGCTGATTGACAAGCTAAACCCCATCCCTTCAGTCTTAAATTAACACCAGATTATATAATTACCACAGGCACAATGGCAGAACATAATTAATAGATGTTACAAAAGGATTACTTAGATAATTGAGCAAAGTCCTTGGTACAGGTAAGGGGTGGAGTTATGTGCACAAGTAGATAAGGAGCCAATGCCCCTATGGGGAGAGGAAGGGAACCTTCATAGAATGACTTTCTCAGGTGTGTGCTTTTGAAATTTTGGGGTGGGGGGAATAATCCTTCATTGTCTGTGCTTACTGATAACTGCTATGTGTTCCCACTGTGTATTCAGCAGTGACCAAGTTTAAAGTCCTAGCGTGTCCCTGTTGGGCTCTGTGACACTACTCAGGCCACTGGTTCTCCCGAGCTTTTACTTCGTCTGTAACGAAGGGAGTCCAACAGAACCTAAAGCGCCTGACTGAAAGTAGGCCGACGTGTCCGTTCCCTCCTCAGCCTCCCAGCCATCCTCCAAGGCTTCATCTGTATACCTCTGCAGGACACACAGTCTCGGCACCGCTGTGTCACAGCAGCCAGCCAGCCTGTGAATAGCCCTTTGAAGCCAGCGTCTCACAGCCTCCACACAGTCCTCCTCTCCTCCAGGACTCCTGAACCCTTCATAGTGTCCCTTCCTGGTGGTTGGTATGCCACGGATTACATACCTCTAATGATGGGGCGCTTACTCTCTCACATGGCTTCCACACGATCACTCCCGGCTGTACATGTTTTATTGAGTTGAGAGCTGCTCCCCCTCATCTCCTGGGAATGCCTTCTGGAAACCCCAGATTCCACATCCTCTTCCTCCTCTGGGGTAGCCTTCCCTCAAGGTTCTTCAAATCACTCTCCACCACAAGGACCATTTCAGGCAGGGTTTGTATCCAGGCAGAACAAGGTTAATCTTCCTGCTCAGTCCTTTCTGGGGTGAGCCTCTCTCTCTCTCTCTCTCTCTCTCTCTCTCTCTCTCTCTCTCTCTCTCTCTCTCTCTGCCTGTTTCTTTCTTTTTTTTTTTTTAGCCCTCTGGTGGTGGGAGGAGGAGGCCCAGCCCCACTGCTGGAATTGAACCTCCGTCCCAGTGGGCCGCAGTCCCGCGCACAACCACGACGCCACCAGGGCTCAGCCCCTCTCAGCCTGTTTCTACATCAGGAAAAATCCCACTCATCCACTTCTATCAATTCAGTTCCAACTCAGAGGTCAGGGTAGCATTTTTCCCTCGGGGTTCCTGAGAGGTTACAACTTGGTGGGGACAGATTGCCTCACCTTCTCCTGAGGAACTATTGGTGATTCAAGCCACTGACCTTGAGGTTAGCTGCTCAACACATAACCGACTCTGCCACCAGAGCTCCTGTAGCGGAAACATAGGGGGAAGTATAACTTTTTTTCCCACTGCAGTTAACAGAGGCCTGCGATGGAACTTCATACCTCAGCCCTCCAGGCTAATGTCAATTTCGGACGACATGGCTCCCTGGGGCATTGCCTACCGTGTCTGCTGAGGGCTCACTGTGCCCGGGCACTGGGCAATGGATTGGAGAGATGATCGATTTGAAAGCAGAGCAGGCCAGGCCACAGGCAAGGCAGGAAAGTCTGAGGAGATGGTGCAGTCAATCCCACTCCAGGAAGAGGCCTGGCCCTGGGGCCACTGAGAGACCAGGGCAGCTAGAACTCAGAGGCCACTTGTTCTGGGAATTGGAAAAAGGCTTACATATTCACACAATGGGACACTTGTTGTCAGGTGTGAGTTGTCAGGTGAGTTGGCCCCTGGTTTGGGGTGATTCTGTTGCCTGAGCCTGTGCCCCCACTATGACTGGGTCTGGTCTGGGCCGGGTGGGAGCCCTAGAGCTTGCACAAACAGCTTTCAGAAGCAGGTCACCAGGCTTTGCCCCTTCCCACATCTTGGTGTGTGGAGTATCCTAGCAACACACAAGCCTCCCCGACAGATGGGTGGTGGCTGTGCAGGAGAACAGATGACTAATGCACACAGCAAGGCCAGACACCAGGGGCCCAGGCTGTGAGATTCTATTTTCACCAAGTTCTAAGTAGATTTCTGGTACCAGGGGACAGATCAATAGCTGTCTGTAGGTGACTGAGAACGAGAGAACTTTCTGAAGTGATGGGAGGGTTCTAGATCTTGATCAATGTTTTGGCTATATGGAGGTGTGTGTGTGTGTGTGTGTGTGTGTGTGTGTGTGTGTGTGTGTGTGTGTTTGAAGAGAAAGATTTGTGTATCTATCTATTAGACTGCAATACAAGCCTGATGAAAAGTAAAAACTGTGTTGAAGGATGAAAGAGAGCAAGCACCTCTAGGGACCTGGATAAACTCTCTCACCTCGCGATGTCTCCTTTCAATTCTCTAAATCATGAATATGAATACCTTATCTCGCTGCAGCCGCCACACTGCACGCCCATCCATCTCTATGTGGCGGAGCCAAATCCCGGGGGAGGCGGGGACTCTTTCGAACCTGCCTCCGGGAGGCGTGGCCTGTGGAAAAGACGCGCCACCACAGTGGGGGCACCCTGGGAATTGTAGTCCGCGACCAACCTAATACCCCCCCACCCCACCCCGGAGACTCAGGGCTGGGGGCCTCGCGGAGCTGGGGATAAAGGTGCAGGCTCTGATCCGAAGTGGGCTCCGGCGCTGGGAACACAGAGGCGGGGGGCGGGGGTGTCGTGGAGGGCTGTCTCTCTCCCGAGATGTCTTCACCCACGTCCTCTCCGGTCACTCGATCCCCGCATCCTCCTGCAGGACCTGCGGCCTGACCCGCTGGCGGAGGGAGAGACGAACGCTCAGAGAGTGGCCCCAAAGTCACACGAGCCCAGACCTCCAGAGCCCCAGAGCCTTTGTTCTTGGTCCACCAACCCCGCCCCCCGCCGCGAATCCGAGGCTCGGGGAGGGGAACAAACGCCCCGCGAAGCAAGACAGTCCTCGGACGGCCCCCGAGTCCTAGAACCTCCCCGTCTTCGCAGGCGAGGAAACGGAGGCAGCCGCTCCTCCAAGGTCACGCAGCCAGGCGGCGGAGGGGGCGGCTGGGACGCGGGCCCGCGGGGCTGTGCCCTTGTGCGCCCTTTGCCGCCGGCCGCCGAGTGGGCGTGACCACGCCGGAGGCCGCGCTCGCCGGCCCCCGCTCGCGCGCTCGTGGGGCGCTCCAGGTAGTCCACGGGCGCGCTGGAGCGGGCGGGGGGGGGTGGGGACACTGCGCAGCCGGCGTGGGCCCCGCGCGCGCGCCCCTGGGTGCTGAGGGCCGCGGCCGGTTCCTGCGCGGGGCCGGACGGGGGCCGCAGCGGGACCGGGACCCCCGGCTGCAGCGGGGAGCGACGCGCCAGCCGCCGGGTGGGGGTGGAGCCCCGCCGCGGCCCCAGGTAACGCCGGCCCGGGACCCTGGCCCGTGAGCCCCAGGCGGGGCGAGGAAGGAAGGAGCGTCAGGGGGCCTTGGCCAGCCTCCGCCGGCGCCCCCCCGGGCTGCGGCTAGCTGTTCGCCGGCCTTCCTGCTGGGTGCCAGGAGCCCCGTCCGGGGGAACCCTAAGGAACTACACGTCCCAACGAGCCCCGCGCAGGCCCCCATCCCGCTCCCCGGCCGGGCTCGGCCCCACCTGGGATCCAGGTGTCCGGGTCCGAGCGCGAGGGATGATGCCACAGCCCCTGCACCTGCCGTGCCTCTTCCAAACATTTTCCAGAGCGCGGATCTCCAGATCAGAGAGGCCGAGGTCTCGGGTGAGACCCCTGAATCCCAGTGCCGCTGACGCGGCATTCAAAATGTCAGGATGGCAGGGGGCCCACAGAGAGCCTTCTCCAAGGTCACACACGGCTTCTTCTGCCCCAGGGCCGTTAAGTTGAGGCGAGAGGGGAAGCAGGGAGCGGAGGAAGCACTTATGTGGGTAAATGTGGGGTTCAGTAGAACTCATCTCCCAGCGTTTTACCTCTGAGCAATTGAGTGACCCTTCTTGCTTCCTCCGCACACTGTAGGGTACCCAAATGAGCACTGCAGCGGAGTGGGGGTGGGGTCTGAAGGGAGAGAGATGCCCCCTCTCACCACAGCACCGCACTGGCAGAGTTTCTGCATGCAAGTGCAGGCCCAATCCTAGAAAATGCGGGTACCCAGCAGGAGATGCATACTCGGTGAAAGCCACAATTGACTGCTGTAGGTGTGCTCCCTCTCCCCATTTCAACCCCGGGTAAATTGAGGGCCGCAGCGGTTAGTGACTTCTTCAAGGTCGCAGAGCTAGGAAGCGGGAAAGGCAGGGCCCATCCCAGGCTGGCTTCCTAGGCTCTCTAACCGTGGACGGACTCCTACCCTCCTGGTGGCCTGTTTGAACACATGAGAAACAGGCAGAAAGAGGGCACATAACTTATGCAAAGACTCAAGGCTGGAGCTAGCGAGCTACAGACCTGAGCCCAGACCTCTGCAGAGCCAAACTTGGTGCTCAATTGGGAGGTAGGGGAAACTTGGCAGGGGGTCAGACAGCCCCAACCCCATGGGGTCTGATGCTCTCTGGTGTCTAGGAGGCTCGGCCAGGATGTGCTGTCCGCTGGCAGGACCTTACCCTCCCACCCACTGTCTGCTCTGGGAAGGCTGCTGGACCCCACCTCTTTGGGACAAGGCTTGAAGAACCTTGAGAGAAAAGACTGGGTGTTTTCTGAGCCTGGGGGAAGGATGAAGGCAGCTGTCCAGCTGTCCAGAGCTCTTGGACAGGTGGGGAACGCTCTCTGGGGAAGGCCCCAGCAGGAAACCATGGCTCCGCCCTCCTCTTCCTGCCCTGGCCTGCCTGAGCTGGCACCAAAGGCCTGGGGGAGGAACCTGGAATGCAGCAGCATCCAGTGGTTTGTTCTGGGAAGGACCCGGATTCAGTGCGCCATGCGACCCCACCCCCTCACCCTGCGATCTTGATCCACCCCCTGGTCCCTGCACCTTGGTGGTCTCTTGCCCTGGGGAACGTGTGCACTTTTGATTGTTGGGTAGCTGTGGGACCCTGAGTTGCTCCAGGAACCCAACTTAATTTGAGATTAGAATGCGATGCTAGGTTTGCCACTTTAATGGCTTGGTGACACTCAGTGAGTCACATCCTGTCACCCAGTTTCTTCCTGGGCACAACGGGGGTGCCCTCGACTGCTGAAAGGACTGGGAGGGATGGGTCAGGAGGCCGGCCCAGACCTGGCCGGGCACCCTTCTCTGCTTCACATACCCACACCGATGCCAGGTGGGAAAGCGGTGTGGTGGGGTAGGAGGTCCCTTTGCACCTCAGGAAGAGGATCCCAAGGCTGATTCTGCAGACAGCAGCCTGCACACCTCTCTCTCCCCAACCTGGCCTCTGTGGTACTCTGCTTCTTCCCCGGGGTGCTCCTCTGTTGCAGTCACCACACAGAAACTCACAGACTCATGGTTGTGGGGTTTATTAGGGAAGTAACATGTCCCCCCTCAAAAAAAAAAAACAAACAAACAACCACTCACTGCCACCCTGTTGATGTCACTCATAGTGTCCCCATAAGGCTGGGTAAAACTGCCCTTGTGAGTTTCTGAGGCTGTAACTCTTACAGGAGCATAAAGCCCCATCTTTCTCCCTCAGAGTGGCTGGTAGTTTCAAACAGCTAGCCTTGTGGATCACAGCTCACCTCGGCACCACTAAGCCTCCAGGGCCCATTCGGGATATATCAAGTTGTGATTCAGGATCAGAAGAGACTCAAGGTACAGTTCTTTGGTCCAGACATCCTCACCAGTCAGGCTTGTACGCAGGCTCCAGGCCTGTCACTGGGGACTCTATACCCAACTGCTCTTTGTCTTACTTGATCAAGTGTTTCAAAGTTTTTCAGCTCCCCTGAGAAGTGCCCAAAGGTGCCCCAGGCTTGTTAGCAAGCCCGCCTATAGGCACTCAGCTTTCCATGGGCCTGGAAGCTACCGTGCCAGCTTGTGTGAGTCTCCTGCCATATCTTCCCTGCCTTTGCTCCTTGTCATCTCCCACCATCTCGGGGGTCACAGCTCTGTATCTTGGGTTCAGGGGTTTCCCCGCACAGGGATGCACTCTGCCCCTGTTCTTTTTCTTTCTGCCTATGGAATGACTCACATTAAGCCTAACATGAAAATTGACCAATCCCCTTGTTAGGGTTCCCTACACCTAATTTGCATGATCCTACCCCATTTAAGGGCCCATCCCCCTTATTTTCTTTCTTTCTTTTTTTTTGGGGGGGGGCAGGCATCACTGCTCTCGGTGGTGGGAGTAGGAGGCCCAGCCCCACTGCTGGAATTGAACCTCCGTCCCAGTGGGCCGCAGTCCCGCCCACAACCACTACGCCACCGGGGCTCAGCCCCCCCCCCCCTTATTTTCAAGATCAGCAAATGACTGAATCCCCTTGGCTGGCCACAGACACCTCCGTTCTTCGTCCTACCCAAACACCGTGTCAGAGTTAGAGACCGTGGCTAGAAGAGCCATATTAAGGCACCGCACTGCACCTGGGCCAGTCATCCGCAGCTCAGCTTGTTCACACTTCCTGATTCTGCAGTGGGGAGGCACTTCCTGACCTCACCACTTTCCGCAGATGTAAATTCAGGGTACACGGGCCCTAGCTTTGCGCAGGGGGTAGTCAGGGAACTGGGTGCACAGGCACTGTGCAGGCCACACTCCCACATTTTCTCCAATCAGAAGACTGGGCAATGCAGAGGCTGAGTTTTCAGAAAAGTTCGTGTGTCTGGCTTCTATTTTTTAAAAAAGGAAAATTTGTCAAATGTGGCCTCTCCCACTGGTTTCAGAAGCCAGCAAGGGAATGATTGTGAGTGCCTGGGAAGGGGAGGTAGGCTTTGACCCTGAGGGGCTGTGGGAATTGAGGCCACACGTACCAGAGCTGCCGGCCTAGTGAGTGAGTGAGTGAGAAGGCGGGGCGTGGACTTCCTGACTGTACATTGTCTGGGGCAAGAGATGCAATCCCAGCACCTTCATTGGGCATTTGCCAGGCTTAAAATGGTCATCCCATAGGCAGAAAGGGGCGCAGGGGGGCTCCTGCCTACCACCTAGAAGCAGAGTGCATCCCTGTGCTGGAAACCTTGACCCAGGAGACAGCTGTCAACCCAGAGGCAGTGGGAAATGACAGGAACAAATGCAGAGGCTACAGCAGGAGACGAATGCAAGATGGCACAGAAGGCTAGGAACCGGGCTCTGGGCCAGCCATGGCGGGGCTGGGCTAGGGGAAGCAGTCACACAGAGTTTCGACACGATTGCCCCGACAGGGTGTGGAAGGAGCCCGGAGTAGGCTGGTGACAGGTCAAGGAAGACACAGAGGGGTGGCCTTTGAGTTGAGCCCCAAAGGTGGAGCAGGATTTTGCCACCCGTAAGTAAGGAGTTGAGAAAATGGCTGGGGGATAGGGACCACAGCTCACCTCCTTCAGCTTCAGTAGGGAGAAGAATTCGATTCTCCAGCCCAAGCTTGATGGCCCCCAAGCCAAGGGTCAGCCCCTCCTCCACCTCCATCCTCCTCTGACCCTGTTCATCTTGCAGTGGTTTACATGGAACGCACGGTGACAGGGTTGAGTTGGGAAGTTGACGGGCTAAAATTACGGATCCAGTCACTGGACCACAGCAGCACCTGTCCTCAGCCAGCTGCCAGGACTGCCTCTGGTCCTCAGTCCTGAGGTCCCTTGGCCTGGGGGGGAGGGGACAGGCAGCCTGTCTGCTGCCTCCCGCGCCACCATGAGGTCTAAGGTGCTGCTCCTCTGCTCTGAAGCCGCTGCCACCCAGACTCCAGCCCACTGGCCTCCATTAATGCCGACTCACAGCGGCCCCCTTCAGATGCCGGAGACGGTAACGGTTTTCGGGAGTAGCAAGCCCAGCCTTTCTCCGGCAGAGCGACTGGTGGTTTTGAACTGCCGACCGCAGGCAGCCCGGTGCTTGACCACACCACTGCAGGGCCCCGCCATTGGAGAGCGGGACCCTGACCCTGCTCCAAAGGTGCCTCTTCTTTCTTTCTTTTTTTTTCCAATCATTTTATTGGGGGCTCATACATCGTTTTTCACAATATATAAATAAGCATACTCGTCAAGCACCCTCACATGTCCACTTCTATTATTGTTCTCCAATCATCCACCTTTTTCCCTTTAGCCCCTAGTATCGGCTTATCCATTCCTTCCCCTCTTCCCCTGGCCTCTCCTCCCCTCCAACCCTCAATAGTTTATACATTGTTATTGTTTTGTCATATTGTACACTGCCCGACCTCTCCCCCAACCCACTCCTCTGATGCCGTCCTTCAAATAGGAGCTTGTGTATATATCCTTGCTGTTGGTTCCGTCTCTCTACCCCCCCTTCCAGTATCTCCAATCTAACCATTAGCCCGAGGGGCCCATCCATCCTGGTTTCCCCATATCTCCTGCTCCCCTCCATGCCAGTGTGACTTCTCCAGTCCATCTGGATTTGCAAGGTAGAGTTGGGACCATGATGGCTGGGGGACGGGGAGGAAGGCTTCAGGAGTCAGAGGAAACTTGTATGCATCATCACTGCCTGGCTGCGCCCCCCCCCCCCCGCCCCACTGGTCTGTCTCCTCCCCGTGTCTCCCCTGTAAAGGGGTGACCAATTAACGCCTCTTCTTTCTTAATGGCTCTGAAACACTGCAGCGACACAGCCTCTCCTGCACAGGGCCAGGGAAACTGACCAGTCCCCAGAACTAGACTCCTGCGGCACACCCCTCTTTGCCCAGTCCTACCCAGTCAGTTGGTGGTGGTTAGGGAGACATGGACAGGCCAGGCATGTTGGAGCGATTCTGTGTCACCGCAGGAGTGGTGGGGACATTTTCGGCCCAGCAGCTGGGTAGCTTAAGGGTGGCTGTGCTGAAGCAGGGCTGAGGAGGGGGTGGGGGACAGCGGGGCGGGGCAGTGGTTTCCGGGGCAAGGTAGTAAGCTCGCCTTCCTTGGTTAAGTCACTTCCCCTGTGAGAGCCTCAGATCCTCATCTGTCAAGTGAGACTGGGGGACAAGCCGTCCTCTTGAGCCTCGGTGACGCAGTGGTCAGGTCCTGGTCTGCTCCCCAGAGGTCAGTAGTTGAAATTCCCCCCACCCCGTTGGCTCCACAGGAGAAAGATCCGGCAGGCAGCTTCCATGAAGATTGCAGCCCGGGAAGCACCGTGGGGTGAGCTGCACCTTGTCTTAGACGCTCACTGTGAGTCAGCCGGGGGCATCAGTGAACTCCTAGGGCGCCTCCCTGCCAGGAAAGGTAGGCCAGGAGATGCCCTTGAAAATGCCCAGGCCCCTCAGGCCAGGAGGCGCCCAGTGAATGGGTGGCAGCCATTGTGACAGCAGGTGAGCAGGTGTGTCAGAGCTGGGTTACGGGCCGTCAGGGAAGCTGGACACCCCACTGGCTCCTCTGAAGAGGTGAGACGGAGCCGGCCCTTAGAGGGTGGACAAGAGGAGCAGGCCTCCGGGAAGGGAGGGAATACACACAGGAGCGCCGGCATGGTTGTGAGAGAGGGCAGGGGGCAGTGGAGCCTGAAAGGGTGAGGATGGGCCGGGGTGTGCACTGTGCAGTGCAACCGCCAAGGCCAGGCTTCCGTGGTTGGCAGTTGCCAGCCATTGCTGCAGGCGCTTTCCCTCGACAGGCCAGAGGACGGCCTTCAAAGGTAGGGGGGGCCTCCCCCAGGTGGTGGCAAGAAGGTGCCATCGCTTTTACCCGGGGAGCAGATGAAAGATTGGGAAACTTCTAGGCAGTTCCTTCGTTACCCAGTTCTACTGAGCACATAAACCCTCAACAGACAGAACTTTTATTCTCTCTCAGTTTAAAAGGCTAGATGTCCAAATTCAGGGCATCAGCGGGAGAGAACAACCTGCTCGCTCTGCAGGAAGTCCTCCCCTTTGCAGGAAGGTCCTCCCCTCTGTTCGCTTCTGTTCAGGGCAGTCATCTTGGGGCTTGGCGTCAGGCTTCCTCTGGGTCTGGGAGGTTCCCAACACAAAGACCTCAGGTCCCAAGGCTAGGTGCTGGACTCCCAGCTCTTCTGCCCGCCCACCTCTCCATTTCTTTCTTGTAAAATAATAGTCCATGCAGGCCACACCCCAGGGAAACCTTCTGTCTATGGGATTAGAGCTGTGTGTGAGGAAGGCGGTTACTTCCCACCCTCATGTCTTGCAACTGATTGGCTGGTACTGTCAAATGACTGAGACTCCTAACACATGCGTGTGTGTGTGTGTGTGTGTGTGTGTGTGTGACAATTAAACCCATGACATTGCACCCTTATGCCCTTGACACATGCAAAACACTTTCATCCCATCATATCATCTTAGTCTGAAAATGAAGTCCCAACTGTCATCCTTGGACAGAATCCCTCTTTGTCTGTGACGTAGAATACCAGTTATCTGTTTTCTCAAAGCACAGCGGTAGAACAGGCACAAAACAGGCATTCCCTTACAAATGAAAGAAATTGGAAGGAAAGAAAAGATAACAGGCACCAAGAAAAGTTGTTTTGTTTTGTTTTTTAAGAACAATTAAAAAAAAAAGAATGATTTCGTTTTCAAGACTTGAAAATAATCCTCAGTTCCTTGAGACCATCTGGGCAACTGCCCTGCCTGCTCGGCTCAGCCATGCTCTCTGGATGCCCAGTGGCGGCTCCTTGGCCGTGGGATTGAGCTCCTCCTCATCTTGTAAGGCCCACGGGGACAGCCACTCTGCCCTTCTCACCTGAGGCAGCCCCAGTCTCTTCATCTGTCCAGATGCTTGGCAAACTCACACCCTTTGCCTCAACAAGCTCCTCTCTTCTGCCCTTTGGGCTTAGCAGCCCTGCCCCCCTCTGTTTTGAGCAGATGTGACCCTATCCCTGTGGCACTTGGGGAAAATAGGCCTATACTCCAGAAATGAGTTGGTAAGGACTGAACTCTCCAAAACATAGGAGGGTGTGGCCCCACCTTTGTTACTTCAGAGACCAGGGCCCCACCCTTTGGGCCCCAGAAGCTGTGGCCCCACCCTTTGAAACCAGGGCAGCTCTGCTCCTGTGCTGCTTGGGTTCAGCTTCTGATTCCTGGTTCCCTGGCCTCTAAGCCACGACGAATCTCTTGGGCTGGCCTGGCCTGGCCTCTATCCTGCTCAGGTAAGTGCTATAGCGCTACCAGTAAACGCCTGGTGGCACCCTACTCTGCCAGTAAGCTTCTGCCTGAAGGTGCCCTGCTCTCACCCTGTGGGTCAGCCAGCCTAGCTATGTTGGAAAATGCCCAGGGTCATCTCACTGTGCCAGGAAAGTCTCCTACCCATAGGGTTTCTTGCCTCTTGCATTGGTTGGCTGGTTCTGATGCCACCCTTTCCCTTTCTCTGCTGTTGCTTCTCACTATTTGTGCTGTCCAGGGCTACAGCACTCTTCAATTCACTAGGAGCCCTCATCCAAATGGCCTTTGATGTCCGTAATTCCACCAGCTGTCTCTTTAAGGCAATTGAGGCTCCTACAGTTGGGCAACTTAAAATTTCCAGCCTCTGCCCATTCCTCCGTTCCAAAACCACTTCCACATTGCCCACACTCTTCCAGCACCAAATTCAGGCTTGGTTATCTAGTGCCAAAAAACAGAAATACCACAAGGGGATGGCTTTACCTAACAAACATTGGCTCTTAGCTCAGAAAGAATTATCCACAGCATTCATCGGCTGACTGTTCAGAGAGGACTCTCCCACCGTAAAGTGCCTGATGGCCTCTGGAGTTCTGTGAGGGAATCTGGATGGGCGTAGCATCTGGGGGCCTCTTAGGGTTACAGAGAGCTTCCTGCAAGCCAACTGCTGACTTGCCTCAGGCTCTCCTCATAGTGACCTGTATCGTAGAATTCTTTTTTTTTTTTTGGGGGGGGGGCATCACTCCTCTCTGGTGGTGGGAGTAGGAGGCCCAGCCCCACTGCTGGAATTGAACCTCTGTCCCAGTGGGCCGCAGTCCTGCGCACAACCACTACGCCACCGAGGCTCAGCCCCTATATCGTAGAATTCTTATCAGGCTTTTCCTTGGTATGGGAAGTCAGTGGGGAAAACCAGAGAAGGTAGACATTGCAAGGAGTCTTTGCAGACACCGGGAACTCTCAAGAGCAAAAATGCCCTGTTGTAATAAAAATAAAGTGTGTGCTCATGAAACTTATAGAAAAAAATCTCTCGTTGTCATAGGAGGCTAGAAGTTCAGGTTCAGGGTGGCAGCGCTAGGCGAAGGCTCTCTGCCGGTTATGTTGGATACTCTTTGTCTCTTGTGTGCCTTGGTGATCTTATGGGTCTTTATCAATCTTCCCTTGGGTCTATAAGGTTCTCAGCATCAAGGCCCTTAGCCCAAAGGAAAGGCACCCTGTTACCTACCCTTATTTCTTGGGGGCGATGGTTCTTTCTTTGCTCACTTCTCTATTCTTATCTCTTACAAGTTAAGAATGCAGTCCACACACCCCGTCCCTTCCTTGCCTGCCAGCCCCTTGGCCCTGGCTTGGATCTCGGGGAGTGGTGGGACTGTCTGAAGGGGGCGGCCCAAAAGTGTGTGTCTGGGTCTGGTTGCTGTCCTGCACGGGGTGACAGTTCTAGGGTGGCCTCAGGATAGACAGGGGCCGCACCATCTGGGCACCCCCGTAAAGTGACCCCTGCAGTCTCTGCGTGGAAGAGGGTGGTGCTGTATGATGCTCAGCCATCTCCCCATGCCAAAGGCAGCCTGATGGGGGGCAGGCAGGGGTTCTTGCTCTGCCCCCCCACCTCCAGGGAGGGGAGCTGTGCTAAGACATCAACCTCAGGGACTTGGGTGGCTTGGGTTAGATTCTTTTGATACCGAGAACTGTTCTAATAGCAGAGGACAGCATGGGGCATTGTCAATAAACCAATTCTGAATCTCAAAAAAAAAAAAAGCAGGCCACGCCCCAGGGAAACTTGAGTGACTTGAGTAAAGGTATTCCCTCGTACCGTAATTCCATCCACGACTTACTGACTGATCACATCATATTGTGGGGATACCTGTCAAACGTCTGGGGATCTTGGTCTAGTCAAGCTGACACACATTGGAGGGGGATTCCTGAAGGGAGGTGAAGGAGAGTTGATGAGGGCAGACACAGAGGAACTGATGTGGAGACTGAGAAAAGCTGGCCTGGACATACCAGGAGATCTCAGGCACCCAGAGTTTTCAGCTGTGACACAGGATTACACGGCATTGAGTCCGCCCCACGCGGAGGGACCTGTGGCACGGCATCATGTCCTGGGCTCCATGTTTCTAGATCCACAGACAGCCTTTGAAGAACCTGGTTCAGTCACTGTGCTCCTCGGAAACTCGAGGTTGGCAGTCTGCTACACAGTGATAAGCACGTCCCCCAAACTTCCTGCTGGCATGCTTTCATTGGACAGCTTTTCTGGAGGGTCATTTTTAACCTTTAAGTAGACAGAAACCCTTAGTGCTAAAAAGCTTAAAACCAACCCCATGACAGTTTTCTTTTAAGAACTCAGGCATTGCTGAGCCCCGGTGGCGTAGTGGTTGTGCGCGGGACTGCGGCCCACTGGGATGGAGGTTCGATTCCAGCTCCCAGGAGCAAAGGCTGGGCCTCCTACCCACCACCAGGGCAGTGATGCCTAAAAAAAAAAAAAAAAAAGAACTCAGGCATTGTTAACAATAGGGCTGAGCCCCGGTGGCGTAGTGGCTGTGCGCGGGACTGCGGCCCACTGGGACATAGGTTCAATTCCAGCTCCACGGAGCAAAGGCTCGGCCTCCTACTCTCACCACCAGAGGGCAGTGATGCCAAAAAACACAAAAACCTGTTAACAGGGTTGTTAAAAGGCTGGGGAGGGCTCAGCCCCAGTGACGTGGTGGTTGTGTGTGGGACTGCGGCCCATAGGACTGGCGGTTCAAATCCAGTAGCAGGGCTGGGTTTCCTACTCCCACCAGGGCAATGATGCCGCCCCTCCCCCCCAAGAAAATGTACAAAACGTATACACGCTTATTCTGTGTATTTTTTTTAACACAGAAAAAATTGGCAGCTCTGAAAAGCCTTTATTAAAATGGTGCATCTGTGGGGCCAGGGAGACATACAGATGTGTCAATTGGGGTCATTTCTGGGGACAGTGAGAGTCCACGCCACTTGCTTCTCCCTTTTGCACTGCCAAGAGGAAAATCCACTGGTGGCTCTATCTTTCCCTTTATTCAACAGGGAATCTGCCATCCCAGGCTCGTGTCCCAGGTGAAAGGTGGTCCTCAGAGAGCCAGGTCTGGCTGGGGCTGAAGGGCTGCCCTCTCTGCCCACAGCGGGAGGAGAGCTGGGCCCGGTTGGCTAAAAAAAATCCATACTCTTAACCCAGTTTTCCCCTTGAGTTCTCTCTGGGGACAGTTAGCCACTGCACCCTTTAAGAAATATTCTGTTGATGATATAGATGTGTCTCCAGTTTAAAGTAATTACGCACTGTCCCGCACCTTGTATCCAACTGTAACTTTTAAATGTGGGGTTATGAACTATATCAAAGTATTGAAAAACGACTCCTGCCCCACGCGTACTGGAGAGGTTCAGCAACAGCTGGAAGGTGGCGGTGCAGCCCTGGCGAGCGCTCTCTTGGAGGGAGTCTCCCAGGCCTGCCCAACTGCCACCGCAGTGGCTGAGGGGATGGCCGGTTAGTATGTGAATGCATCATTCTTTGCGTCGCCTATCCGAAGATCTTGGACATTTAGGAAATTATTGCATTTATTATTATTATTCGAGCTTTAAAATTATTTTGGTTTCTGTAATTGATGTCGAGATCATGAAGTGCACTCTGTATAAGGTCTGACTAGGAAGGCATCGAGGCACAAAGGAACTCGGCTTGGCTTTGACTGGGGTGCCCGTTCCTCTGCTTCGAGTTGTGTGACCCGAGACAAGTGATTGCCCCCCACCCCGCGACAGACAAGCTGCACGACCTGCCCCGTCTGTAAACGGGGCAAACTGTGGGTAACCCTTGGGGCTCGTCGCTGCCGGAGCGGGGGAGAGGAGGAGACTCGGGACGGGCTTCTTGGGGCTTAGTTCCGCAATTTCCTGGGCAGGAAGCTTTTCGCCGGAACGCCGGCCTTAAGGGAAGCCGAGTGCCCGGCGACCGAGCGGTTCGGCCTCCTCCCGACACACTGTGCCCCGCCCCCTGCAGCCCCCCTGGGGCCGGGGGGGGGCTCAATTTCTGTTACGTCAGTGCGCGCAGAACCAATCCCCCGGCCTGGTAAACGTTAGCTTATTTGCATCCGCCGCCCTTCATTGGCCCGTTAGGCGAGCCAGACCCTCCCACTTTCTTAAAGGCACCGTTGTAGTATAAACAAGGAGCTGCGGGGCAGCAGGGGCATGATGTCATTGCGGCGCAGCAGCTTTGGGGGCTGACGTCACCTCGGGAAGGTGGCCGGCCCCGGGTTGTGAGCGACGTCCAAACCTCTCGGCTGGTTCGAGAGGCCTGCCCCCACGCCTTTGGTCGCCTGGTTCTGTGCACTTCAGGGGCTCGGACCGTGCTCCATCCCCAAGGCGAGGACCATGACACGGTAAGTCCGGACCGCGGGTCGCCTGGAGCGACCCATTTCTCAGGCAGGGAAACTGAGGCTCGTCGGCGTGGTGGCTCGCGAAGTTGCATTGTGCATCGAGTTGCCGCCGATAGCTATGATCGGGCCACTCCAGGGTCTCTCTCTGCATCTCTAGGCCAGGAGCTGTGGCGCCGCCCCTTGCCTCTGAACTATCGCTGCGGTAACTTTAAGCGCGAGGGTGGGGGCGAGGAGGTGGTCTTAAAAAAAAAAAAAGAACCTGTCTTTCAAGATGGCGGTCCCGGGGTCACGTGTCCAGTGGCGGTGAGGGATTGGTTCTCGTGGCCCCGGAGGGGCGGAGCTCTCGTTGCGGGGCGGAGCCTTCGCGGGCTGGCTGCCGGCTACTGTTTGCCGGAGCCTCCCGGCGCGCCCCCGCGAGCCCCCTCCCACCCGGCGCGCGACCCCGCCGCTCTGAATGTTGTGAATCAAATGTGAGGTTTGTTACATTCCGCTGCCGCGGCGGACAGTTCTTAAAGGGCCAGCTGCCAGCAGCCGCGCCAACACGGCCCGTCCTGCACCGCCTCCCCCTCCCGCTTCTCTAGAGCCCAGGCTGAGAGAGGCGGGCCGCGCGTGGGCCTTGTGAAGCAGACGCGGTCGGGAGCACCACAAAGAGAGAAGGCCCCGGAAGGAGCCGGGCTGCCCCCGGACCGGGGGGTGGGAAGGAAAGCGCATTGTTCCGCAGATCGGGGGGCTCCTACGGGATCAAGGGTGCCCTCCCGCGCCCCGCCCGGCTCGGCTGTCCGAGACGGAGAACAAAGGAGTCAACGTGTGGCCCAGCGGCCGAAGGTGAGTCGGGGCCAGGGCCCCTAACTCCCGATTCCCACACCCTTGGGGACTCGGTCCTCCTCTGGGACTGAGGGGCCTTGACCCAGTTGGCTTCCCAGGGGTTAATCGCGGGAGCTGGCTTGGGGGGTGGCGAGACCCCTGGGGACTGGGGACCCCCAAGGCCGGACCGGATCTCCCCTCGGGAGGCCGAGCGCTGCGGTTGGAGGGGAAGGAGCCGCCCCCTCCCCCTGCCGCCGCCACTTCCTTTGTTGTTGCTTTTGTCTCACGCCGAGCACATGGTCCGGGATCCTGGGCTCTTAAAGTCACAGCGCGCCGCAGTCTGGTCCCCTGCCATGCTGTGCCCCTCTGAGCGAGGCACAAAGGGGTTGGGGGAGGTGAAGCGGCACCTCTGGGCCCTGAGGTCCGAGCCTCAGCCCCCCCCCCCAGCCCATCTTGGGGGTGGAATAGACGGGTGGTTTCCGGGAGCCCCACAAGGTACCACTGTCCTATGTTGGGGGTGGCCCGGCCCACAGGGACATTGATTGCCTCCCGCACTTAGAAGGAAACATGACCGCCCCCTGGCTAGCCTTCGGACTTTTGGGGCACCCTCGGCAGGAGAGATTTCCACCCGCATTTTACATCGGTGGCCATTGAGGCTCACAGAAGTAAGACATTTTCTTGCCCAAGGTCACCCAGGAAATTGGCCAAGGACTTAGCTTGAGCCTGGTGGTCTGACCCTCAGGGCGTCCAGGCTCCACACTTGGAGTCGCTCCTTCAGGTTAGGGGAAGCCTTCCTCTCTGGTCCTTGGGGAGTGGGGCGGGGGATTCTCAGCTTGCTAGGGTCTGGCTTTACTCATCTGCTAAAAAACAGTGCATCAACCCCCCAGGTTCAAATAACATGATCAAGACTTCTCTAAAGTGGGTGGGGGTAACTGCTTAGATTAGGGGGGGGGGGGCGGTGGCGGCCATGGATGCTGCAGAGTGCATGGCCTACCTGCTGGAATCTGCAAGGTTACCTTTGCACACACACCTTGGGGGGTGGGGGGTGGGGAGGGGGTCTCTTGGAAAGGTGGGACAGGTCTAGAGCTAGTTCCTGCTTTTGACCTTGAGCAAGTCGCTCATTTCCCCCAGGGCCCCATTTGCTGTTCTTCCCCAGTGAGAGGGTGAGGAAGTTCATTTTGGGGGGCCCTGGTCCCACTGAGAGTCAGGGCCCAGGTTCCTTGCCTAGTCCAGAACCTCTCTAGCTTTGTGGCCTAGAGCAAGTCGGAGCTAGCCTTCGCTGGCCCCGCTGTGAAGTGGGTGTGTCCTCTAGGGGTGCCTCTGGGAAGCTGAGCCCCCCCCCCCCCCCCCCCGCACCCCGCCCTATCTGGGTGTAGTCTCCAAAGTAGCATGCTTCCCGCAGCCTTCTGAGGACCTGTTTGTACTCGGGAGTGGGGGCCAGCATAACTTAACTTCTCCTAACTTCTCTCATCCGGGCTGACTTTAAAGGCCACAGAGCACTGCTGCCGTGGCGTCACCCTGTGGAGCGGTTCCACTCTGGGCCTCGGGGTCACTGTGAGTCAGGGCTGACTGAACATCGGTGGGTGCTGTCATCACCTGCGAGCCCTTGGCTGTACTTTAAGGGGTTGTTCCTGGAAGTGGCCGAGTCTCAGAGGGCAAGTGATCCGCCCAAATTCCTCAGCCAAGGCTCTGGCCCAAAGTCCCGGGTGTCTTGGGATAACATGCTGGTTGCATTGTCGCTCTGGGCACCGTTGTCCACAGGCAAAAGTCATTTCCGTCTGCTGGTTTGGTTTATGTGCCCCCTGCCCTCTTGAGTGTCTTGGAAGTACCTGCGAGAGTCCCCCAGACCTGGACTTTGAGGACTCCCTGCACCTGCGCCCTGGCACTGCCGCCACCAGCCAGAAGGCCTGGTGCACGAGTTGCAGCAGAGGCCCGGGCTGACCCGTGATGCCGGCCTGGCCCCGAGCTCCCTGCACTTGCCTTTAGTTGCCTTTGCCCCACCAAAGACTGCTACTCCCAAGGCGCGGGGGTGGGGCCTGCCTGTAGTCTGTTTTCTGCTCTTTGTGAGTTTCGTCTTGCTTCTCTTGGGCTGGGTCAGCTTGGTGGCCACAGTGTGCACCTGTGAATGGGTGCGCCCACCCGGCTGTGCTGGGCGTCACAAGCGTGTGGTGGGCAGTGGCCTATTGGCCAGGAAAGAGTGCTCCTGCCCCAGGCCAGTGGCACAACTGAGGGGGCTGGGCAGAAACATTTGCTCATTGGGGCGAGGTTGAGGCCAGCCTTCAGTCATCTCGCTAGTTTCCACATCGTGCTCCCTTCCTCACCGTCGGATGTGTGGCCAGCTTCCTGCAGTGCACAGCTCGCTCCACCCAGAGCTGGGGTCCTGCACGTGGAGGCTCCCCAGGCTCAGAGGAGGCCTCCTGCTGCTGCTCCTTTTTAAAACCATTTACTGGGAGCTCTTACAGATAGGACAATCCGTAATTCAGTTAGATCAGGCACAACAGTACAAGTGCTGTCACTATCAGTTTCCAAACATTTTCTTTCTTAAACTCTTATCTACCAACTCTCCCTTCATCCCGTCCCTCCCCCAGGGCCTCTGCTTCTTGGTACCCACATGGATGAAGTGGTCCTTCCCACTGGCTGCCAGCAGGCAGGATGCGGCCCAGAGGGAGCAGCACCGTGGATGCTGGGGCAGTGATAGATGAGCTGGGGAGGGGTTCCAGCCAGTCTTGTTTGAGGCAGGGCCTGACAGGTTCCAGAGCCTTCGCCAGCCTCAGCAACCTGTGGAAGTCTCAGGCTGAACCAGGGCCCCTAACTACTCTCCCAAACCTTCACCTGTGTCCATCCGGTCACAGCTCCCTGCCTTAAGTTTGTGCCACTTGTGCCCCCCACCCCCACCCACCTAGGAGCCCTTGGAGCCGGGCCTTGAGTGCTTGCCACACGCATCCGTCCACTGGGCCCTGCGGAATCCCACCGGGTCTCGAAACCCATGTTCTGAGGGGTGATCAGGTCTGGACAGGTTAAGGAGGAAAGAAAACGAATCCAGCCTTGGCTTCTGGGGCCTCTGGGGCAGGAACCAGGGTCTGGCCTGTCCTCCTGCCCGCCTGTCAGTCAGCCAGTGGAAGAGAGGAAACCATAGTCCCCCGGAACCCCCACCACCCAAAAGCCCAGCCCTGACAGAGGGGCCTGGTTCACAGAGCAGGAAGCTGAGGCCGCTGCTGAGAAGGCAAAACCATACCACGATGTCCAGAAGGAACCAGACCCTAAGCACGGGGTCCCGGGATCCAACTGCAGAAGCTTGAATCTCTCCCAACCAGATGGGGACAGCAGTGAGGGTGGGGAGGGGGGGGGTCCTCTCTGTGCCTCAGTTTCTTCATCTGTTTGCCTCCTAGGGGTGTGAGCCCCAGCCCAGTCCCTCCACCCCCTGATGCGACCATGGGCGGTGGCAGTGACTAGGTGGCCTCCCTCTGCACCTGTGAGTCAGCGGCGATTCTCAGCAGTCCCCGGAAGTGACCCTGGCCAGCTCCGGCACAGGTAAGAAGGGGCCACCCTGGCCTGGAGGGTCAGGTTGGGGGTGCCAGCAGGGAGGACAGGGAGGAGAAGGTCCCTCAGGCTACCGGAGCTTCCTCTCTGTGGTACAGCCTTGGCCGCGAGGGGCCCCTGGCCGGCCCACCTGCCCAGGATGAGTGCTTCCCCTCCCAGCACCTGCCGCCCCGACCACCTCACCTCTCTCTAGAGGAGCAGCGCCGAGCCTCGGCTCCTGCTGGCGGGAGCCCACGGATGCTGCACCCGGCCACCCAGCAGAGCCCGTTCATGGTTGATCTCCACGAGCAGGTGCGTGTGCCCCGGCACTCCCCACCCGCTGTGCCTCCAGCCTCGGCCAGCTGCATGGGGTGCGCAGCGCCCCCCGTTGTTGGCACCCCACTTCCCTCTCTGCTGCAACTGAGGCTGAAAGAAAGGGGCGATGCAGAACTGAAGAACCCCCCCCCCCCTACACACAGACACTCCGGGTGCCCAGAGGGCTCTTGGTTCCCGGGGCAGGAGGCAGCCAGGTCTGCAGGTTGGGAGACCCCCAGCTGGGTTGTCAGAGGGAGCCTACGTGACCGGACCGCCCTCCCGACAGCCCGCGGGGCCTCCTCTTCCGCAGGTGCACCAGGGACCCGTCCCTCTGTCCTACACAGTCACCACCGTGACCACTCAAGGCTTCCCGCTGCCTTCGGGCCAGCACATCCCTGGCTGTAGTGCCCAGCAGCTCCCAGCATGCTCCGTGATGTTCAGCGGACAGCACTACCCCCTGTGCTGCCTCCCACCCCCAGTGAGTGTGCCCGCTGAGGCGGGAAGCCCAGACCACGTTCCAGACCACGTTCCTGCCCCTATCCCCGGCCGAGCAGTGCCCGGCCCGTCGGCCCTGGCCCCCCTTGGGGTGGAGCTGCCTGGGGTTGATGCGGGGGGGGGGGGGTGGAGAGGGGTGGCCCAGGCCTGAGCCCGGGAGCCCTGCCCAGCCCTGCCCTCTCCCCAGCTGATCCAGGCGTGCACCATGCAGCAGCTCCCAGTGCCCTACCAGGTCTACCCACCCCTCCTCTCCAGCGACCACTACATCCTGCACCCGCCGCCACCACCACCGCCAGCCCCGCCTGCCCAGCCTCCCCACATGGCGCCGCTGGGGCAGTTCATGTCCCTGCAGACCCAGCACCCGAGGCTGGTGAGTGGGGAGCGGGCTGCAGCCAGGGCCGGTGGGTTTTCCCTCACCTGGCCGGCCGCACCAACACCAGCTCCTGCCCCTCCAGCCCCTCCAGCGGCTTGACAACGATGTGGAGCTGCGGGGAGACCAGCACCCCCTGGGGAGCTTCACCTATCCCACCTCTGCACCCGGCCCCACCCTCTCTCCCTCCGTGCCGCTGCACTACCTGCCGCACGAGCCGCTGCCTCAGGAGCTGCCCTTCGGCATGGTGAGTGCTTCTCCCAGCCCCCGCCCCCCCCCTCACTGGTGGCTAGGGTTCCCCCCCACTGGTGGTTGACCTGCTCCTGTGACCCTTCCCTCACAGCCATATTCCCACATGATGCCGCGGAGACTGAGCGCCCAGAGATTCCGCCTGCAACAGCCGATGCCGCCGCCACCCCCGCCGCCACCACCACCACCACCACCACCGCCACCATACTACCCCAGCTTCCTGCCCTACTTCCTGTGAGTACCCGCAGCTGTGCCCCAGACAAGCCACGCCTGTGCTTTGTCTGCCCCTGAGGGTCCACATTTGTCCCTCCAGCTCGATGCTGCCCATGTCCCCCACCGCCATGGGGCCCACCATCAGCCTGGACCTCGATGTGGACGATGTGGAGATGGAGAACTATGAGGTAGGAGGGCGCCCTCCACGGGGCCAGGACAGGGCGGAGCGGGGAGAACTCTGGCCACAGAGTTGTGGGTGACAGACCCCCTTCCGCCCCCCGCCCCCCCCAATGCAGGCCCTCCTGAACCTGGCAGAGCGCCTGGGCGATGCCAAGCCTCGAGGCCTCACCAAAGCCGACATAGAGCAGCTCCCATCCTACCGCTTCAACCCCGACAGCCATCAGTCAGAGCAGACGCTGTGAGTGATGCCCGGCACCTCTCCAGTGTGTGTGTGGGCGGGGCGGGGGGGGGGGAAGCTCAGAGCTAAGCTAGATGACGCTGGGCCTCCCTCCTCCCCCGCAGGTGCGTCGTCTGCTTCAGCGACTTCGAGGCACGGCAGCTGCTCCGGGTCCTGCCCTGCAACCACGAGTTCCATGCCAAGTGTGTGGACAAGTGGTTAAAGGTAACCCGGGAGCGCGGGCAGGGGCGGCTCGGAGGGCTCCCTGCCCATCTTGAGCATCCAGAAGCTCCAGCTCCCCACAGGGGCCGCCAGATCCCCAGAGTGTGGAGGGTGGGAAAAGGGGGACAGAGGGCAGGTGAGGTGGCAGCCTGATGTCTTGTTCTCCCCCCACCCCTTTCCTCCTAGGCCAACCGGACGTGCCCCATCTGCCGGGCAGATGCCTCCGAAGTGCCCAGGGAGGCCGAGTGAGGCCTCGCAGCGGCCAGGAGAGCCCTGCCCGGAGCTCCGGAACCCTGGGGGGAGGGACCCCAGGAGGATGGGAGGGAGTTCCCGAGCCTGCCCCGCCATCCTGCCTGCCTCTCCAGAGCTGGTGCCAGGGTCAGCCCTGAGAGACGCCCCTGCAATAAGCCCCCTGCATTTGCCAAGCTCCAAAGACTCTTTCCCCGGTCTGCCTGCCTGTCCTCTCGCCATGGGGCTGTCCAAGCGCCGCCCCCCCCCCCCGCCCCCCTCGGCTTTCGCCAGTTTGCCCAGGGCCTGTCTCTTCCTCCTCCGCCCCGGGAGCCAGGACCCCTTCCCTGTGGTCCCGATGGGGACGGTGGGCTCCAGCATGGGCTGCGGGGCCCCTCCGGGATCACGTGGTCTCTTGCACTGAAGCGGCGCACGCTCTGCCCAGGTGGCGCTGGAGAGCATGCGGGCAGGTGGGCGTGAGGCCGTTTCCTGAGCCTCTGGCCGCAGTATCTTCCCACCACCTTGGTCTTCGACAGACTCAGGCTGCATTGCTGGATGAGTCTGCCTCTGAGGAGACCCTCATTCTGGGCACATTCCACTCCCCTGCCCCAGGCTGGAGGCCACAGAGCCTGCCCGCCCAGCAGACAGACCCTGAGCAGGCAGTAGGCCTCTCGAGGGGTCAAGGCCACCACTGGCCTCTCCTGGCGGCCTCCCTGCATGGGTCCGGCCTGCCTGCCCGACCCCCTGTCTGTCCTTGTGCATGAATGTGAGGAGCAGCAGTTTGCGTTTATTCATTTGGCCCAAAATCGCGTATAGGATTTGGGGGTGTGGATTTTTAAAGTTTTTTTGTTTGTTTCCTTTTGGTTTAATGTGGGGGTATAGGAACCACCCAGGACCGAGTGCCCCCAAGCAGGGATGCCCACCAGAGCGGCCCGGCCTGCGTGCATGTGAGCGGCTGGGGCTGGGCCAGGCGGGCGGGTGGGCGCGGGCGGGGGTCTGTGCTCAGCTGATAACTGCCATGCACTGTACTGCACACGTCCCCAGAGCCAGCCAGCCGACCGACCAACCGGGACAGCTCGCCTTTCAGGGCATTTCCCTCCAACCAGGGCCTGCCTCTCACCCGCCCGGGCGTCCCCAGGACAGGGACCAAGGACCAAGGAGGGTGTGGCCCCCGCCCACGGGGGTCCTGTCCCGCCTCTGGGCCCTGTTCTGCAAGGTCTGGAGGGAGGGGGCCCTGGAGGGTCTGGCTGAGCTCCCCCAAACCCCGGTCCGCACCTCTCCCCTGCCCCCACCCCCCACCCCGCTGGGGTAGCTGCCCCCGAAGGAACGAACCGCGTGTGGGGCCGGCACATCCTAGCAGGCAGCCCCTGGCGCCTGCCGCCTCAGGGATGCTCCAACCACCCTCGTTCTCCCTGCAGCCGCCCCGGCCCCCCACCCCACCCGCCCAGGGGCCCCAGCAGCCCGGCCCCAGCCCCGAGGAGAACCCAAAGTCTTACTGTATATAACTCCAGGTGACGTTTCTATATTTATAGCAGTGTTGAAAACCCACGTGTTTTACACAGAGAACCACCCGCTCCAAACCCCCTCCCCCCCTCCCCACCCCAACAGAGGTTTGCAAAAAAAAAACAAAAACAAAACCCTTACAGCTCCCGGGGCAGGCGGCCACGGGCTCACGCCTGCATGTCCTGTCGGCTCGGCTGCAGTCATGATGCCAACGAGCAGCTACTGGGGGAGGGGGGGCACAACATTTAAAGAAAAATCATTAAAAAAAAAGATTTATAAGGCAATTATTTAGGATGTTTGTGATTTGCTGATCTTGCTATAGATGCCATGTTACCAATGATTTCCTGTGGTGGGGGCTTGTCTCTGTTTACTCAGAAGGACCGACTTCTACCCAGGCAGGACCGCGGCACCGCCCAGCCTGGCTGGGCCCCGCGCCTGTGCCGTGTGTGGGAAAGGTTGTATATTTATATATACACATGAAATTCTCTCTGTGTGTGTATATATATATATATATAAACATGTAATTGGGGGGCCCTGTTCCTTGCACATTTTACAGTTACCTCATTTTTCCCATGTATGTATTTGAGAAAATGCTAATATATAGAGAAAAAAATGGTTCTTAAAGCTTAAATGTGTGGTTTTTTCCATTCTATTGGATTCACATTGGTTTGTAGCATTTAACATAACTAGTATGTTGTATTATATATATGTGTATACTGATTGAAATTTTTAACAGATTTGTACTTTTTTTAAAATGAAAGTTGCTAGTTCTGCTTGACCTAGTAGTGCAATCATTATTTTTTTTAATATTGTTGCTGATTTCAGAGGGATATTCACTAATAAATGTATGATGTCTACCGAGTGCTGCCCGCGCTGTCTTCCACCTTCTTTGAGCAGGAATTCCCCAGGGCAGAGGTAGGGGGTCTGCCGGGGGAGGGAGGATGAAGGGAAGCGTAATCTCCACCATGGGGGCCGATTTCACCCGGAAATGCAGCGGGAGTCTGTGGACACTTCTCTGTGGGAAGCCCAGGTCCAGGCCATGGCCAGTGCAGCTCACACCCAGCCGGTATGGAGGGGGAAGGCTGGCAGGTGGCGGTGAGCCCGCATAGGTCTCAGTGGAGCGTCGAGAGCAGAGATTTTCTTTTTCGTTGCTACTTCATAACTGCCATTTTGCTACTGTTAGGAATCGGGCGGCCCCTGTAAAAGGGTCATTCAACCCCCAGGTAGAGAACCGCTGTTCTAGACGAAGGTGGACCAGGAAGAAAGGCCTGGCAGTCATCCTTCCCAGAAACAAGCCAGGGGACTGCAGCATTCTGATCTGCAGCCCCGCCACAGATGCAGGCGGCATTTCCCTCTGTGCCAGGGCACACCATGAGCCAGAGGGTCGTCGGGACAACAAAAGGGGACAAGTGCTTCCGGGGAGGCTGAAAGCACTTGCCGGACTGCGGTGTGTGCGGACACAGCTGCCGCGCTCGGGGTCAGACAAGTGTGGCACCAGGAGCCTTGGTCCTCGCAACCCTGCCCTGAGAAGGCTGTGTGGCAGCCCTTGGGGCCAGGGCGAACCGAACCACACCCCCCATCAGAATGCCGACGCAGACAAGGATGGAGTCTCATGGATCGACTTGCCCACTCCCCTGGGGTACGGGGCCCAGCTGAGCTATGTGCCCACTTGAGGCCGCAGGACCCGAGGCCCCCACCGCCATGCGGCTGCAGTCATCAGGAGCCTGGGCTGGCTGGTGAGCTCGTCCAGAGCAGGAGCAGTGGGCTCGGGTCAGGAGACCGGGTGTCTGGGGTGCCAGCCGCGGCCTGGGCATGGCTCCGCCCCTCCATCCCCTCTCCTTGCCTCTGCGGGTTTGGGACAGGATGGTTGAGTGGCTCCTCCGTCTTCAGAAGGAGTCCTGCAGCAGCTTGGCGGGTTCTGTGCAGAAGGCCGAGCGAGTGTGCAAGCGCACAGGGCGCCGGGCGTCTGGCAGTAATGCAGGGCTTGTCCAAGCCTGGGCTAATGGCCAGGTGCCCTGGGGCAGAGTAGGGCACCTGTTGGGCTGCTTCCTGCAAGGTCAGGCCGCCCTGAGGGAGAGAGATGAAGCATCCTGCTCCCGTGAAGATATGGAAGCCCAGAGGGGCGATTCTGCCTGGTCCCAGCGGGTCGGGACCACCTGGATGGCAGAGGCTCTGTTTTGGGGTTTGCGCGTTCACCCCACGTGTGCTGTAAATCTTGCCGGAGGGCAGCGGCATCTACATTTGGTTCATGTGGCCATGCAAGGGCTCCAATCCCGCCCTTGAAGCACAAGAGACAAGACTAGTGGCAGCAACTGAGTTCTTGGCGGCCCCAGGGATCTGAGAAACAGCGAACAAGAGACGTCAAGCTCTTCATTATTTAAAAAAAAAAAAAAAAAAACCCTGGGAAAGCAAAATTACAGATCCATACATAAAAAATATATATATATCTTGACAAAATTCAACACTGACAAACAGGCTTAAGGACTGAGGAGCACGTATTTAAAAGTCTATAATTGCCCTTAAATCAGACAAGGCAAGGACATCCACACCACACTTAACATCACACTGGAAGTCTGAGGCCTCACAGTAGGACAAGAAAATAAAAGGCATACAGATAAAAGCAAAATGGCTTCTCCGCAAATGACGATCATCTATATAAACTAACGCTCCACAAACACTGGGACGAAGAGTTTAGCTGGTTGTGAGATCAACGCACAAAAACTCATTGCATTTCTACATAGTAGCAACAGACGAGTGGCCTTGGTGCCGACGTGGGTATGCCTTGGGTTTCCAGCCACACAGCAGTTCAAAAACACCAGCTCCTCTGCAGTAAAGACCAGGTTTCCCACTCCTCTACAGAGCTCCAGGGACAGTTCTACCCTGCCCCACAGATGCTACGAGTTGGAACCCAACTGACGGCAGTGAGTTTGATATTTGGAGTTTTAGCAGCCAGCACAGGGAAGCCAAATATTTACAGAAACCTAACAAAACAGGTACAGAACTTGTATGCTTAAAAAGAATGCTCATAGAAGAAGTAAAGGACATAAATGGAGAATTGTGTCCTTTAAAGACGTCAATTCTTCCAAATGGATGTTAAGGTTAATGAAATTCCTATAAAAAACCAGCAAAGTTCTGTGTTTCTTTAAATATGTCTATTTTACTATTCATATGGAAAGAGTGCTTTGCTTCGGCAGCACATATACTAAAATTGGGAAGACCGAGGACTTTGGGGAGAGTGAATCTGGAAAAGAGTAATGTGAGTACAATCACTCTGATTTTGGGGGGGTCATCACTGCCCTCTGGTGGTGGGAGTAGAAGGCCCAGCCTTGCTGCTGGATTTGAACCTCCCACCCAGTGGGCCGCAGACCTGCGCACAACCACTACGCCATCGGGGCTCAGCCCCTGGTTTTTTAAGACTTACATTGCTGTATGAGTCTCCAAAATGCGCAATTGACAGGACAGAAAACGGGTCAGCTGAACAGAATAGAGTGCCCAGATAGACCCACTAAGAATGTCAACTGCTTGTTAACTTAGATGCGAGAGAAATTTGATGGAGGCAGCGTGGTCTTGGATACAAAGCAACGCTGGATCAGAAGGAGACTGTGCAGAGACACAGGTGAAACATCTGGCAGCTGTCTTCCATGAGCAAGTGCTTCCTCACCAGATTGTGATTACTGAATATTTTGTTCCGAGATGCCACAGAATAATCCTGATCGAAGAGAGGGAAATCTAGAACAGATCTCAAATTCTCATAGATAGGGACCCCAGACTTTCTGGAGCCTTAAAAAGTAGATAAACTCCTGAAATTATTCCCCTAAGAAGACCCTGAAACCTTAGACCAAAAAATATCCTCTGTTCTTGGAACAAATGATACCATAGTTGAGGTTGACTAATAGATAAAGGTCTGCCTTGAGCAACATGACCTGTAACTAATAACTTCCTGTATGGTAGATAAAACTGACCACAGCAGCCTTGGGGGCACTGGAGCTTCCTTCCATTAATGGATGACTCGGAAAAGAAGGGTGGGAATGGCTGCACGTAGTCAACAAACATACCATTTTTTAAAAAATCATTTTATCGGGGACTCAGCTCATCACAATTCATACATATCCATTGTGTCAAGCACATGTGTACATTTGTTGCCAGCATCATTCTCAAGACATTTGCTGTCTACTCAAGTCCTTGGTATCAGCTCCTCATTTTTGCCCTTCCCTCAGGAACCCTCGATAATTTATAAATTATTCTGTCATGTCTTACACTGTCTTGACATCTTCCTTCACCCACTTGGTTGTCCATCCCCCAGAGAAGTTTTATGTAGGCCCTTGTCATTGGTTCCCCTTTCTACTCCACCTTCCCTCCACCCTCCCAGTATCGCCACTCACTGCTGGTTCTGAAGGGATCATCTGTCTTGGATTTTTTGTTTTTCTAGTTCCTATGTGTACCAGTGTACATCTTCGGGTCTAGCTGGATTTGTAGAATTGGGATCATGATGGTGGGGGGTGGGGGCGAGCATTAAAGAACTAGAGGAACTTTGTGTGTTTCATCATTGCTACACTGAACCCTGATTGGCTCATCTCCCCGCGACCCTTCATTAAGAGAATGCCCACAGGAAGGGCACAGGAAGTTGCCTACAGGAAGGGCTTTGGGTCCCCAATCTGCACTCCCCCTCATTCACAATGCTAAGATTTTTGTTCCTTGATACCTCATCCCTTTGACACCTTGTGATTGCGCAGGCTGGGGTGCTTTTGTGTGGGCTTTGTTGTTCTTGAGCTAGATGGACGCTTTTTTATCTTCAAGCCTTTAAGACCCCAGATGCTACCAGGCATCATCAGCTTTCTTCACCACATTTGCTTATGCACCTGCTTTGTCTTCAGTGGTTGTGTTGGAAAGGTGAGCATCATGAAGTGCCAGTTTAATAAAACAAAGTGTTCTTGCATTGAGGGAGTACCTGAGTGGAGGCCCAATGACCATTTGCTACCTTAATACTAACCCTATAAATATGTGTACATAGATCTATGTCCCCATCATATATAAATATATTTACATATTTATATGCCTTTATTTAGATTAATGTAAATGTTCTTTGTCTCCTAGTTCTTTTTGTTTGTTTGTTTTGGCATCACTGCTCTCCAGTGGTGGGAGTAGAAGGCCCAGCCCCACTGCTGGAATTGAACCTCCATCCCAGTGGGCCGCAGTCCCGCGCACAACCACTACGCCACCAGGGCTCAGCCCCCCCTGTGGATAACTTTTTAACACGGAGAGGGGTCCGTGGGAGTTTTAGTTGTCTCTCTGTCGAATATATCCACAAGAAAGGGGTATTGTGAATTAAAAAAAAAAACCTCACCCACAACGCTACAGCTTACCCAAAACATCACTGTCACCCAAAATGGATCACAGGTTTAAAGATGAACTTTTTCAGGAGGAAACTTTCAGGTCCTAAGATTAGATGAGGAGTTCATGGATATGACAGGAAGACCAAGACCCAGAAAAGGAAGGCAGGAAAAACGAATACCTTGGACTTGAGCAGAATGAAAACCTTCCATGCTATGAAAGATCCTTATGGAAGGACAAAATGAAAAGCTAACAACAGAGAAAGGAGCGAGGTGCCAAAGGGCACTTACAGAGGTCTCAATGTGGGTAAGTATATGTACATAGAATGATAGGGAAGTGATCTGTGTACTCAATTGAGGTAGCAGATGGACACTGCCTCTACTCAAGTACTCCCTCAACACAAGAACTCTTTGTTGTAATAATCTCTTCATTCTGTGATGTTCACTTTCCCGATACGATCGCAGAAGACAAGGTGGATGCATGAGCAAAGGGGAAGAAAGCCCAGCTATCAAAAGATACAGTATCTGGGGTCTTAAAGGCTTGAAGACAAACAAGTGGTCATCTAGCATAGAAGCCACAAAGCCCTCAGGGAAGTAGCACACTGGTCTGTGTGGTTATAAGGTGTTGATGGGATTTGGTATCAGGCATCAGAACTCCCACCCCATCTGTAGACAATCGGACATCCCCTTACAGAAGGGTCACAAAGAAGAGATGAGCCCGTCAAGGTGCAGTATAACACCAATGAGACACAACTTTTCTTCAGTTCTTTAATTCTTCCTCTCTTCCACTATCATGACCTCAGTTCTTCCTTACAAATCTGACTCGACTAGAACACACACTCTGCTACAGGTAATATCTGGAAGCACAGGGAATCCAGCGCAGGTCAACCCCTTGGGGCCAATCACGAGAGTAGAGACACCAAGAGGGCAAGAGGAAGGTGGGGACTCAATCACATGGATTGACATCTAACCCCCTCCCAGGGGGATGAACAACAGAAAAGTGGGTGAGGGGAGACATTGAACAATAAAATAATTTATCAAGAGTTCACGGGGAAGGGAGGAAAAAAAAATGAGCTGATATCAAAGGCTCCAGTAGAAAACGCTTTGAAAATGAGGATGGCGACATATACAAGTGTGCTTGACACAATGGACGGATGTACGGATTGTGAGCGCTGAAAGAGCCTCTCCTAAAAGTAATTAGGGGGAAAAAAAGACTGGGGGAAATGCTCACAAACCACGCACCTGGCGGCGTGCAGAATATACACTTTGTAGAATATACAAAGAGCTCCAAACGAAAAACAAGCCAATTAGAAGGGGAGCCAAAGACCACGGTACACAATTCTCTAAAGGGCATACGCGTGTGAAATACCCAGGTGCGGATCTCTCGCTCCACCAGCCACCAGGAAAAGGCCAGCTAAGAGCAGAGTGAGCTGTCGCGACACGCTGAGCGGTGTTCGGGGCCGCCCAGTCAGCTCCGACTCCGGGTGGTCCATGTGCACGGCACGAAGCTGCCACCTTCAAGATGGTTGTCATAGGTGAGTCCCTTGGTGCGGTCATTGTGAAGGGTGCTCACCGCCTCTCGGTAGAGTGGACGGGATCCTGTCGTGGTCTGGAGGGAGGAGCCCGCCATCCCTCTCGCTGCTCTGTCCAAGTCGACAAGCGCTGCTGAAACTGCTCCGCACGGGAGGCCCTGCTGGTAGGTCACAGCCAACCACAGTCACGACAAGCTGACAGACGGGTGGTGGACGCAGAGTGTGCCTATTTTATGGTTAGGTACCAGAGAGCCGGTTCCGACCCATAGCTCTGCTACGGCCTCACGGTTGCTCCGTGTTACAGCCACGGCGTCAGTCACTCTCCCGAGGGGCTGCCCCCTTCACTGCCCTCCACTTTACCACACATGATGCCGCTCCAGGGACTGGTCCCTCCGGAGAGCATGCCCCAAGTGTGGAAGACAGAGTCTCCAACCTCGCCCCTAAGGAGCACTCCTGCCAGACTTCTTCCAAGACTGACCTGCTGGTCCTGCGTGTTAGCAGTCCGTGACACTTTCAATATTCCTCTTCGATTCCTCTGGCCCTCTATTGAAATAGTTGAAATCAAAATCATGACAGTATCACATGTCGAGGATGTGGAGAAACCAGAACTCTCACCCGTGGCTGAATGTAGAATGGTCCATTCGTCCTGGAATGTGCTTTGGCAGATTTCTATAGACCTAGACGCATGCTTACCGTATAACGCAGCGAGTCACACGCCTGCACATTTCCCCGAGAAATGAAAGCTTACTTCCACGAGCACCGGAGCATGGGTGTTGAGCATGGCTTTCTGTGTAAGAGTTCCCTACGGGGAACAGTGTAGCACACAGGCATCAAACCGGACCGCCTGTTGAAGGCAGGACTGGGATGGATGCCAAGGGAAGTGGGTTGAGTGACACCAGCTAGCCGCCAAGACAATTCCATTGACAGCACCTTGAAATGGCAAATTTAGAGGGCTGGGGCCTGTGGTAGAGGGGCAGACCAGAAAAGTCTTTTGGCAATGGAATCCTGTACTTGATTTTGTTGATAGTTACACAAATCTACATGTGATTAAAAGCTGCAAAGAACTGCATACACATGCATGTATGCACATATGCATTCTTACACATGCGCGTATATAAAGCTTTTAAGATCAGTGAGTTGTTCCAGGGTCAAACTCTTTTTTTTTTTTTTTTTGGGGGGGGGGGGGGGGGCATCACTGCTTTCTGGTGGTGGGAGTAGGAGGCCCAACCCCACTGTTGGAATTGAACCTCCGTTCCAGTGGGTCGCAGTCCCACACACAACCACTACGCCACCGGGGCTCAGCCCCAGCTTCAAATTCTTACCTTGGTATATGTTACCATTGAGTTAAACTAGGGTACACAGGATCTTTCTGTACTATTTGTTGTTTACAAAATCAGAAATGTCATTAAATGAGAATACAAAAAGTGAACCTATTGGTTCTCGACATTCCCTCTAAGTTCATACACATCTCGCTTTGAGGACTGTGGTGTTCCTGACACAAGCCGTGGTATTCTCAGTCACCACATGTGCAGACTGAAGGGCCTAAGCTTAGACTCGGGGGTGTGGGAATGCTGCGGTTGTTGGGAGAATCGCGGACGTCTGTGCGAGAGCTGGAAGATTTGCACAGATCTTGCACAGATCAACAGTGTAAGATATGACAAAGTAATAACAATTTTTAAATTATCAAGGGTTCGTGAGGGAGGGGCAAAAATGAGGAGCTGGGGCTGAGCCCCAGTGGCTTAAGTGGTTGAGTGCGGGACTGCAGCCCATGGGGTTAGCAGTTCAAATCCAGCAGCGGCTCTCAGGAGCAGCGCTGGGTAGCTCCCACAACCACCAGAGGGCAGTGGTGCCCCCCCCAAAGAAAATTTTGAAAAAATGAGCTGAGGGCTGAGCCCCGGTGGCGTAGTGGTTGAGCGCAGGACTGCGGCCCACTGGGATGGAGGTTCAATTCCAGCTCCACAGGAGCAAAGGCTGGGCCTCCTACTCCCACCACCCCCAGGGCAGTGATGCCCTAAAAAAAAAAAAAAATGAGCTGATTGATGCCAAGGACTTAACTAGAAAGCAAATATCCTGAGAATGATGAGAACAATCAATGTACAAATGTGCTTGCTATCCAATGGATGCATGTATGGATTGTGATAAGAGTTGTATGAATCCCAATAAAATAATTTTTTTAAAAGTCATTACATCACTCTTACCTGAACGTATTATTGGTGGGAATGCGGTACCTCGTTAGGGAACACTCCCTCTCCCTGATACTGTCAAATTGAAGGCACATAAGTCTGTTGCTAATTTAATGTCTGTGCTTCACTATTTTTGTTTGTTTGTTTGTTTTTGTTTTGGGGGGCATCACTGCTCTCCGGTGGTGGGAGTAGGAGGCCCAGCCCCACTGCTGGAATTGAACCTCCGTCCCAGTGGGCCACAGAACCGCACACAACCACTATGCCACCGGGGCTCAGCCCCATAGTTTTTTTTTGTTTGTTTGTTTTTTGTTTTTTGTTTTTTTTAGGCATCACTGCCCTCAGGTGGTGGGAGTAGGAGGCCCAGCCTTTGCTCCTGGGAGCCAGAATTGAACCTCCATTCCAGTGGGCCGCAGTCCTGCTCACAACCACTACGCCACCGGGGCTCAGCCCAGCCCCATAGTTTTTTTTAAAAAAAATTCTAACTATAGTCCAGCCTTCCAACGGTCTGAGGGACAGTGAACTGGCCCCCAGTTTAAAAAGTTTGAGGACTCCTGATCTGGAAGCTCTGAGAGGCCTTGGCCACCAACAGGAAAATGGCAGTCAGGACAGGGAATGACCCTGTTTTCCCCAAGACAGAGGACCGGCTTCTGCAAAGCCCAGCCAAGGCCCCGGTGAGGTTGGCCGGCACGCCTCCCTCCAGGGTGACTCCTGGGTCCCCACCAGGCTTTAGGCCCCGCCAGCTCCCTCGTCTACACCTTCCCCCACTGCACAACAGGAAGGGGATGCCTCTGTCCTCCAGGGGCCCTTGGAGGGACTGGGAGCATCAGGACTTTTGTTTGCTTTTCCTTTTCCTTTTCGGGAACAGCCTCAAATATAAAGCTCTTGGGTAAAATGACCAGATTTTAAGCGGGACACCATTGGGCGGGGGAGGGGGGTGTTCTTGATAAAAAAAATTTAGTCTATATGGAGCAACAAAAATGCTCAGTATTGTAATATCTTTATTTTAATCTTTATTTATTTATTTATTTATTTATTTATTTATTTATTTTTGGCATCACTGCTCTCCGGTGGTGGGAGTAGGAGGCCCAGCCCCACTGCTGGAATTGAACCTCCGTCCCAGTGGGCCGCAGTCCCGCACGCACAACCACTACGCCACCGGGGCTCAGCCCCTTTATTTTAATCTTAAAACGCCACAGGACATTGTTAAATTGTTAAAAAAGCCGGACGTCTGGTCCCCTTACTCGTGGGTGATCTGAAGCTTAGATAGGGAAGGTCAGACACACGGGTTTCCAGAGAATCCTCCCTTCTTCCTTCTCCAGGTGTCTTTCCCGGCTTCCCCCAGAAGGAGATCTTAGAAGCCGGGAGGGGGGGTGCGGGGGGAGACCCCGTGACCCACGTGGTCACTGTTTCTGCCTGTGGTTGGGTTCACCCCGCCCCCACCTACTCGGGGCGCCCCCCTGGAATGGGCTGCCCCCACAGCCCTGGGGTGGTGGAGGTCCCCTCATCCGTCTGGAGGCTCTCGGGAAACCCGCTCAGCATCGCACACCTGAGGCGCACCGCCCCGTCTCCAGCAGGGAATGAGCCCCTGGCCGCAGTCAGACCTCCCTGGGCCGGCCTAGGAGCGGGTCTCCCAGAGACCCTCAGTGCTGTGCAGGGGGAAGTGGCGGCTCACTCACTAGCAGTTCCTGCGGAGGAAGCTGCGGTTAGGGCCCAGGAGGAGGCTTGTCTGAGCCCTGGTCTGTTCCCCGGGAGGTGGGGGCGGAGTGGGGGGCTCCCCGTCCCCCTCCCTGTTGCTGCAGACTGCCCTTGGCCCACTCACCGTCCGTGGTCGCGGCGCTCGGCGTCGGACACCAGGCCGCAGGGGCTTCAGGAGATCTCACAGCAAACGGACGTGACATTCAAACGGTGACACCCCACACTGGCAGCCAGCCCATTCTGACTCGCAGAGGCCCCGCAGGACACGGAGAGTCGCCCCTGAGGCTGCTGCCATCTCTCTATGGGAGGAGAAAGCCTCGGGGAACCCCTGCAGAGGGGCTGTTGGTTTGAAACTGCCGACCATGCAGTTAGCAGCCCAACTTGTAACCGCCAACCCACAGAGCTCCTCACAAGGCGTGGGCCTCACATCCATGAAGGGTCTCTCTTCCTTGGGCATAGTCATGCTGCTGGGTGGAAGCGGAACTCTGATCCAACCCACTGTTCAAGGGAGCGTCCCTCCGACTTCCCGCAGACCAGTGCAGGCCCCCCTGTCGCTGTGCAGGCATCTCCGTCACTGTTCCCGGCTGGTCACGGGGCCACATCCCTGCTTCACCAGTCTGGTTCCCACATTCCTGGGCCTAGAGCAAAGGTCGGGAGCCGTGGGCCCCCCTGAAGAACAAGTGCTGAGCTTCTGGGCGGGGACATGTGTGGGCAGGGGAGCCCAGTCCCAGCGCCCAGCTGTTGACACAAGCCCTGGTCTCTCTCTCTCCCTCCCTCCCCGGTGCCCCAGCATAGTCTGATGACTGCCCTCTGTCCCCTTTCAAATTATTTTTGTCCACAACGATGATTCTTCATGCCCTCTCCGCCCCATCCCGTCAAACTGGGCCAAGCTTTTCATTCTGGGCTCTAATTTCTACCTTAGTCAAGTCCCCCGACAAAAGGCCCAAGAGGCCGGCGTGCATTCTGGAAAAGAGCCCTGGCTTTCCCATGGAGGGCTCCGTCCCAGGAATTCAGCCTGGGACATCTGCCTGAGCGGCCGGCAGGGGGTGTGTTTGAGCACATATAAAAGCCATTTGTGTGATTCTAACCAAAGTATATTCAGACATGGGAGGGGGGGAAAGCTAGAAGCAAAATAAACTAGAATGTGGATGTGCACCATTTTGGGAGCTGGGAGTGGTTGTTTTCTTCTTTGGATGTTGCCTTGCATGCTCTTTTTTAAGAAGCATGATGCGTGGAATGCAGCAGCCCTGTTGGCTTGAGGAGGCTGCTTCTCTATCTGCTCCCCGCAGGGTCCCTGCGCTTCCAGAGACCTGGGTTTCGATTCTGGTGTCTACCCATTGTCTCCCTGCTCAACCCTGGCTTAGTGCAGTGGTTCTCCACCTTCCTGTTGCCGCGACCCTTGAATACAGTTCCTCCGGTGGTGGTGACCACCCCAACCACAACATTATTTTCGTTGCTACTTCATTGCTGTCATTTTGCTACAGTTGGGAATGGGGCAACCCCAGTGACAGGGTCCTTCGACCCTCAAAAGGGCCGGGGCCCACAGGTTGAGAACGGTGGGCTTAGTGAGAGTGGCTTCCCTTTTGCTGTTTGCAGTGAACCCCAAAACTAGGCTCACTGCCATCGAGTCGATTTTGACTCACAGTCACTTTCTAGCACACAGGAGGGCGGTCCCTCTGGCTGCCTGCACCTTTCCGTCTCTGTGGGAGCAGAAAGCATCATCTTCCTCCCTCAGCAGAACTGCGGGGTTTGAACCGCTAACCCTCTGGGTGGCAGCTCATGGGGGAGCCTTTCTGCTCGGGATGAAGACAGCGCAGAGAGGTGACACCTGCATGGACGGGAGGGGGAGAGCGACTCTCGCCAGCCCTGGGATTGGACTGCCCCCGGGTTGAGGACAGGCCTTGAAAAAGCACATGAGGAAGCAGATCACGTGGCCTGGGCATCATTGGTGAGCCCGCGTCTGGTGCCCTCAGGGAGCAAGGATGCTCATCGGCTCATCGCTGGTCTCTTTCTGGCTCCAGGCAGGAAGGTGCATGCTGTCTCTAGGGGATGGTCAAGAGGTCAGTGTGGCCACTCAGTGACAACATGGAGGGACAGAGACAAAGGAAGCAAAGGCCCCTGCCTTCTCAGCTGGACTTCAACCTTGGGCAAGGGCAGGGGGCGGCCACAGAGAGCTCTGAACCACGGCAGGCAGCACCTGTGTTCGGAGGCAAAGAGCGGGCAGAGAGGAAGGTGGACGGGACCCGGCGAGAGGCAATGGAGAGCATTCCAGGAGAGGTTGCATATCCATCTCCTCTCAAGACCTTCCGCCCTTGGGGCAGCACGGGACCAGCGGTTTGGCACACCAGCCCCAGGGCTGACTTCCTCCCACTCCTGGCTATGCCCTCAGGCTCTCAGACCCAGTCAGGCCCCCAGGCTTCCAAGTAAGTCGTACACACTTTTGCACGCGGAGAGTCCTCCTTTCATGGAACTGTAAAAGTCCCACTGAGAGGCCATCCCATGGGAAAACCTTCCACTTCTGCCTTCCACCCTAAAGACATACCCACCTTCCTGCCAGTCCCTCCCACGGCCCTCCATCCCCTCTGTGGTAGTTACATAAATGGGTGTCAATTTGAGGAGTTAGAGTGAAGGGGTGGATGCAAGCTGTCAGTGAGGCCTGTGTGAGCATGGCCTTCTCCTGAGGTGGGAGACTATCTCTCTCTCTCTCTGGGAGACATTGCAGCTGACAAGACACATGGAGCTACACTAGCGTCTTGGAGCTCGAGGAGCCGCATGGAGACCCCTGCCAGCGCTGAGATGCCTCTACCGCCACTGGGTCTACAAGACTTCCCACCCACTGGCCTGTGATGTTCCTGCATTCAGTATCATTGCATGTGTTTTGTGAGTCTGAGGACCTCATAGATTGGTATCGGACAAATGGGTCCGATCTAGTCCTCTGTAGAGCAATTCCGGCTATCCGACCACAAGCAGCAAACAGAAAGGCAGGTCACCCACAGTCAGCCAGATGACAGAGTCCAACAGACCCCAGCTCAAGAGCTGTCTATTCCAGGAGCGTGGCGAAGCAGGGCTTGAAGGAACGTGAGTGTCTATGAATGTGTTTCTCTAGTCCACACTGCCCCACGGACAGTCTTTCTGTACCTCCCTCCCTCTGTGCTTTGTGCACTGACTCCTCTAAAATCTCTTGACTTACAACATTGAGACCTGACAAAGCCCATCCTAAATTTAAACAGGGAGCTCTGGTGGCACAGTGAATGGCAAGCTCAAACCCATCTGCCGCTTCTCAGAGGACAGATGAGGCTTTCTGCTTCCATAAAGATTTACCGTCTCAGAACCCCTACACAGGGTCACTGTGAATTGCAATGGACTTGATAGTGGTGGGTCTGGTCTTTCAATCTTAAGGAGCCCCAGTGACACAAGCCAGCCGTCGCCTGTCAGTCTGTCGTGTCATGCTGTAATGGCTTCTGTGACGCTGCAGTGCTGGAAGCTGTGCCACCGGTATTTCAAATACCAGCAGGGTGTGTGAACAGATTTTGGCAGACGATAAAGAACAGACTGTAAGAAGGAACCCACTGTCCAGAAAACCCCATGGATAGCATCTAAGCATCGTGAGTTACTGAGAGTAACTTAGACGAGTGTTAGCGCCAGTGCCAGAAGCGGAGGGTCCGCTCGGGTCAGAAGGCGGCCCAAAAGAAGGCTGAGAAAGAATGGTCTCCTCAAGGGAGAGCCAGCCACCGTGACACAGATGGAGGACATGGGGGGTGAGAGCGTCAGGACCTTCGTTTGCTGATGAGGCATGACTCAAAATGAGAAGACACAGCTGCAAACATCAATAATTGGAATTTGGAATATACAAAGCATGAATCTGGGAAGATTAGAAGTCGTCAAAAATGAAATGGGACACAGAGAGATTGATAGTCTAGGTGTCAGAGAGCTGAAGTGGACTGGTGTTGTAGGCCACTGTCAATCAGAAAACTCACAGCGCACTATGCCGGAAATGGCGCCATCAAAAAGGAGGCTTTATGATTTCTATTGAAAAAAAAAAGATTTCTATTGAAGTACAAAGCTGTCTGTAATAGGACTATGTTCATCCTCACTCAAAGAAATCCAATAAATTAAATTTTTATTCAAATCTGTGACCAAACACTAAAGCTAATGTGAAGAAGTCAAAGAATTCTACCAACACTGTCAGTCTGAAGTGAAATGTGCACTCAAGATACATTGAGAGTTATTAGTGAATGGACTGCAAAAGTTGGGAGCCAAGAGGAAGGAGCACTCGTAGGAGGCTGTGGCCTTGGCCATGGAGACACAGTTGGAGATGGCATGACAGAACTCTGCAAGACCAACGACTTGTTCATCACACACACCTTTCTTCTACAACACGAAAGGCAACGCCCTATACACAGGGACTTCTCTAGATGGAAGCCATAGAAACCAAATGGACTACATCGGTGACAACAGATGGTAGAGAAATGCCAAATCAGCAGCGAAAAGCTGGTCAGGGAATAGACTGTCAATTGTTCCTGTATAAATTCAGGTTGAAGCTGAAGAAAATTAAAACAAGTCTATAAGAGCCAAAATAAACCCTTGACACTATCCCACTTCAATTCTGAGAACATCTTAAGGACAGTTTTGACTCATTGAACACTAACGGCAGAAGGGGTGATGAGCTATGAGAGGACAGCAGACCATCCTTCATGAAGAAAAGGTCATTAAAAAGACAGGAAAAAAAAAGAAAGGGTCCATGTGGGTGTCAGAAGCCTCTGAAACTTGCTCTTAGCTGAGGTACGTGGAAGAGATGACGAAGTAAAGATGAACAGAAAACCTAACAGCACAGCCCCAGAAGGCAAAGTCACATATTACAATGATTTGTGCAAAGATTTAGAACACCCCAGAGGAAGAACATGTTCATCATAGCTTAAGTCGAAAGGACTCAGGAAAAAATTCAAGCTGAGTTGCAGTAGTGAAAGATTCTATGGCAAAATATTGAATCCTGCAGGAGGTGTCACAAGAAGATGGAAAGAACACACCAGAAGGAGCTCGTCAACATGCACACATTTCAAGAGAGCAGCGCATGAGCAAGAACCAAGGGCATCGAAGGAAGAAATTCAAATTGCACAGAAAGCTTTAGTTCAAAACGAGACTCCAGGAATCGATGAAGTGGCGACCGAAATGCTCCCGCAGGCTGACAGAGCACTGGGGCACTCCCCCGCCTGTGCCCGGAAACCTGGAAGCGTTACTTGGACAGTCGACTGGAGATCACCCTGGTACCCATTCCAAAGTAACAGGATACTCAATTTACAGAACAGTATCATGGATGTCAGTGAAATTCTGCGGAAGACCATCCAACTACTGTTGCCGTAGCACGAGACGAGGAGCTGCCGGAGGTTCAGGTGGCAATCAAGAGAGGATGTGGGACAGGGGCAGTAGGTACTGCTGCTGTCACAAGGATCTTGGCTGAAAGGAGAGAATGCCTGAAAGATGTTTATTTGTGTTTCACGGACTATACTATGCAGGCACTCAACTGTGTGGACCATAACAAACTATGCATAACTTTGAGATGACTGGGAATTCCAGAACACTGAGTTGCGCTCCTGAGGCAGTGAGCAGTGTGACCAGAAAAGGGAATACTGTGTGGTTGAGCCAGCCGCAGTGTGCCTCAGGTTGTGCCTTCTCACCGCAGTCTGTGGCACACACAAATCGTCAGAGGAAGAATGCAGTATGAGGACTGGAGGAAGGCCTGTTGGCCACCTGCAATATGCCAACGACCCGACCTTGCTTGCTGCAAGCGAGGAAGACCTGAAGCGCTTGTGGGTGACGATTGAGGAGTGTAGACGCCAGTAGGGACGGCAACTCAACGTAAACAAAACAGAAGTCCTCACCACGGAGCCAGTAAGTTGTGTCAAGGACTTTGTCAAGCTTGAATCCACAATCAATGCTTATGGGAGCAGCAGTCAAGAGACCAAAGGGGGCGTTGCACTGGGTCAATCTGCTGCACAGACCTCGTTAGAGGATTGAAAAGCTAGAGTGTTTCTCTGAAGGCTAGGGAGCACCTCTCCAAAGTCTTAGTAATTTCACTTGCTTATATGGGTGTGAAACTTGTTCAGTAACTAAGACCCACGGAGAACAGATACATTTGAGTGTGGCACTCACAAGAATATGGAAAACAATTCTGTTTGTTCTGAAATACAGCTAGAACGTTCCTCAGAAACAAGGACGGGGAGACTTTGTCTCACACACTTTGGACATGTTATCAGGAGAGAGCAGACTTTGGAGAAGGACTTCACGTTTAATAGAGGGGCATAAGAAAAAGAGGAAGGCTGGCTCGTCTGGAGCATGGGCACTGGTACAGGTAAGAGCTCTCTGTACACGAAATCCAGGACCTACAACCCCCACAGCAACAGTCATAGGTCTAGCACCACCATTGCTACATTGGGAGAAATAGTACAAATCGATCACAATGATCAATGTGTAACCTCTCTGTGGCAGTCATGGGCTTATGTCAATTTCATGATTGAGATGTAGGGGTGGAGTCTAGCCTGTCAATCTGGAGATAGCCAGTGAGTAGCCAGTGAGGCCTCTGTGTGGGCATGGCTTTCTCCTGAGACTTCTGGGAAATCTCACAATATTTCCCTCATGAAGATGAGAAGATGTCTTCCCCAGTTGTGGAGAGTTAGCCTCGGAGACGATGAATCAGACAAGACAAGATGGCAGTGTCCGAGGAACCAGAGAAGCCACACAGCTTTACCTCGATGGAACCAGACCTCTGAAGCTGGAGAAGCCACGTGGAGATCCCTGCCAGCACTGCGTTGCCTCTGCCACCACTGGATGCTGTTAATGGACCCCGAGCCCTGGAAGTGAGGAGCCATGAGGGGACCCCTGTTGGCGCCAGGATTCTGCACCCACTGACCTGTGACTTCGTGAGTTGGAAGGAGATTTTATAGACTAATATCGGGCATTTGGGTTAATATCAGACTTATGACTTTGAACTGCACTGGATTGGAATGCTTTCTTAATGTCCTATTTCTTTTATATAAAACCCTTTTCCTTATATCCATATGCGTGTCTATAAATTTGTTCCTCTAGTCTACCCGGATTAACATGCTGCCCCAACTCCCAACCCCCCTTCCTAGGCTGATGGACAACAGAAACAAGGGTGAAGAGAGACAGCACAGTGTAAAACATGAAAATAATAACCTATAAATTATCAAGGGTCCATGAGGGTAAGAGGGAGTGGGGGAAAAGAGCAGCTGATACCAAGGGCTCAAGTAGAAATTAGATGTTTTGGAAAAGGATGATGGCAACATATGTACATGAATGTATGATGAATGTATGGACTATTATCAGAGTTGTGAGTTCTCCCCATCCCCGGCGGAAAAAATGATTTATTAAGAAAATAAGCATAAGAAAAAGAGGAAGGCCTTTGACAAGCCGAGTCAACACAACAAAGGGCCAAGCACCAGCACATTTGCGAGGCTGGCGCTGGGCAGGGCAGGGCTTCTGTAGACAGGGCCACTCGAGTCAGGGCCCACAAGCTGGCACCTATCAACAACTAGCACACTTCCTGGGTCGGAGGTGCCACCAGCTTTCATTTCTGGATGCAGCCTATGGGTAAAGGGACCAGACATCCCACTTTTTAACAATTTAACAATGTCCCTCGGCATTTTAAAATTAAATATATTACAGTACTATCTTTTGCATTCTATGAATTTTTGGGGGGTTTTTTGGGCATCACTGCCCTCTGGTGGTGGGAGTAGGAGGCCCAGTCTTTGCTCCTGTGGAGTTGGAATTGAACCTCCATCCCAGTTGGGCCGCAGTCCCGCGCACAACCACTATACCACTGGGGCTCAGTCCTCTATGAAAATTTTTGTTGCTCCAGAGACCAAATTTTTAATCAAGGACCACCCCCCCACCCCCACCCCCACGTCAATGGTGTCCATAGGTCACTTTACCTATGGAGCATCTATTTTCTGTCAGGCATCAGCTGGGAACTTTTACAGTCAGAAATGTCGGGTAAGAAAGCGGTCAACGAACAGTCATCAGGAGGCCCAGGTGATGATGGTAAGAGTGAGGATGACGGGAGACGGAAGCAAGCTGGAGTGACAGACAGAGCAGCAGTGACGGCAAGATGAGCAGGTGGTGCTTTGTGTAACGCAGGCTCAGAGTTGGAAGGGAGGTGCTGCTGGGGCAGGTTCAGATGGAAGAGAAACAGAACCGAGAGATTCCAAAGAGGGTAGATGGTAAGGGTGTTGGAGAGTGGCAGAAGAAGGGTGGCGGCATATCCTCATACATTGCTAGAAGAAGTACAAAAGCCTTCTCTGCCCTGTAATTTGGAGACAACACATGTGTATTTATATGTTGTACATGAAGCTAAGTCAGGAAGGCTTGCTATGAGGGCTCCAGTTTGTATGTGCACGAATTCCAAACAAGATGTGTTCACAAATGTCTCTGTGGTCAGTGGATGGCTGAAGACACTCTCAGACATTTGTCTTAGATTCCTTAGGTACCTTACAAAACCACAACAGGTCCAATGTACGTCATGGCTTCTGAGGGCAACCGTTAGAACTGTTAAATACATGGAATGGTGACTGTTCTTATTACTATTCCAAAGGGGAAGTCATGATAGTTTCTTGAAGGACACAGATAGTCAGTGGGAGAAAGATGAGGCTCCCAATCTTAGCCCATTTCTAGGAAGATACACAAGAACATATTCACAAAGGACATCTCTGGGTAGTGCCCTATTACAGATTTTTCTTTTGCTTCTCTGCACTTCCTAGATCTTTGTACCATGAGTAGGAATTACATTCTAATTAGGGAAATTTATATGCTCACAGACACACACTCAATCTATTCCAAGGAAGTGTTTTTTGTTTTTTTTTTGGCATCACTGCTTTCTGGTGGTGGGAGTAGGAGGCCCAGCCCCACTGTTGGAATTGAACCTCCGTCCCAGTGGGCCGCAGTTCTGCGCACAACCACTACGCCACCGGGGCTCAGCCCTCGAAGGAAGTTTAAGAGCAGCGAGACTGACTTCTGCTCATCTAGTGTGACAAGACTCAGCACACCACTGGGAATGCTGACAGGATCGAAGTCTAAGGGAATTTTCTGTGTTGATGGTGGCGACATGGTATATACCCCCATGGCCCTCTTTGAGGCAGAGTCGAACCGCCCGTATTTCCCAAATGATCTGCCTTCCAGAAGCAGACTGGGGGGTTTGAAGCAGTGACCTCTCAGCAGCCAGGTGCTTCCACAACTGCACCACCAGGGCTGCCAGTCTTCACTGGAGTAGATAGCCTCATCTTTCTCTGAGAGGTTGGGGAGTTTGAACCGCCCACCTTGGAGTCCGCAGCCCAACACCTAATCCACAGTGCCACCAGGGCGCCTTCCTATGGTATATCTACTGAGAAAAACGAAATCCAGCGGTGTATGTAAGATGACAAGTTATATCATAAATCAGGAAAACATACATGGCATTCTACTCTTGTTCTTAAAGCAGGAAAATAAGCTAGGGCGGGCTGAGTCCCGGTGGCGTAGTGGTTGTGCGCGGGACTGCGGCCCACTGGGACGGAGGTTCAATTCCAGCAGGGGGGCTGGGCCTCCTACTCCCACCATCGGAGTGCAGTGATGCCCCCCGCCCCCAAAAAGCAAAAAAAAAAAAAAAAAAGCTAGGGCAAGGGCAAGGTGATTCAGAGCAATTACGAGGTGAAAAACCACGATGAAAAAGCTGTGTGGTGGCAAGAGCTCGAGTTTCTTAGGAAGCAGGCTATTGTCCTATTGAGGCTAAGGTGAGGAGGGTTGGGGAGGGTGGGCTGGGATGTGAGGAAGGGGTGTTTCCTAACTCAGGATGAAAGGAGTCCCCACATGGGGATCCTCGGTTCTGCAGGTTCTGAGGCAAGAGAATCCAGTGGTTACACTTGGGGGTTGGGGGCAGCTGGTACTGGCTTACCACGCAGGCCATGGAGCCCGGCGGGTCCTGGGGGGTCCTGAGGGGCGAGAGATTCTGCAGGCAAGAGCAGCTGCAGTGGGAATTGGAGAGGGGCTGGGGGCTGAGAGGGAGTAGTGTTAGCTGCGGGTTTAAGAGTGAGGCAGTTCCAAGCAATCGCCATGGTGGAAGCACGGCATTGGCGGGGTCAGAAAGACAACCCCTGCTCCACATCCACCCAGCAGCGCCAGGCATTTCACCGCCAGCTGGCCAGGACGTCCTTCTGGGCTGACGGGATGAGGAAGCACGCTCAGAGGGGAGGAGGGATGTGTCTTTGAACAGGCAGCAAGAGGCAGAGCACTTGAAAATTCCGACTCCAAAGCCTCTTGCCACAACTCACGCATGACACAAATCAACGCCACGCTGCCTGTCCCATCGGGGCTCCGGATAGGACAGAGTGCAACCGTCTCTTTGCAATTCCAAGACCTCCAATCTTCATAGAAGCAGAGAGCCTGTCTTCTCTGGCAGTCTCCAGACTTCCAACTGCGGCCTTGGTGCTGAGCAGCACCTGTACCCCCCCATGCTGCAAGGGTGCGGAGGAGTGAACGTCAGTCCTCCCGACGACTGCAGTCCGCGGATGCGACACACACCCAGACTGACCTCTCTCTCGGCAGCAGCGGAACGTGCTCCACGGGGTTTTTGCCTTCGGAAAGACTGCATTTCTCCCACGGTGCTTCTCAGTAAATGCCAATCCGTTTGTTGGTCGTCCTGCCCCACCCAGAGCCCCGCACATCTGGGGCTCCACCTCTGCAGATGGAGAGGGGGTGCCCTGTTGCCGGGGTCTGGGGAGGTGCCCTTTGGAGGGGGCAGCTTTGCTAAGCAGATGTGGCCTTCCAGAGCAGAGCGAAGGGCGCAGACATCAAAGCTCTTGCTTCCTGGAGCCAGGACTTAAGGGGACAAAGAATGGCCCCGCTCATCAAGTCCAGCGCTGATGTCACCACGTCAAAATCAAGTCACTGGTGTTGGAATCTCCCCCCCAACCCCCGTGTCCTCTAATGGACGGCAGTCGTGGTGTTGTTAGCATCGCGGTCAATCATGTGAGGTTTGACTTAAGTGGGTCAAATACACTGGATGGGTCCTTAGGTACTGCTGAGTTGATGCCAACCTGCAGCGGGCCCTGGAGTTTTCTAGGCTGTCCCCTACCTGGAAGCAGATCTGGGGACGCTCGTTTACCAGATAAGTGCGAAACTACAGCGCCACCTGGGGTTGTTTTACAGTCACAGCTGTGAAGGCGGGCCCACGTGGGAAGAGAAGGAACCTGCAAAGTATCTTCCACTACCAGGTAGAGAAGATTTCTAAGGGCTGCCTCGTTAAAGGGGTAAAACGTGGCGGACTCGGGACTGCGCAAGCCCAGGGGCTGTGACCCTCCCCGGTTTCACATGCACCCACAAGAAGGTCTGGCATCTCTGGATAAGCAGCAGGGCACCCGGGAAGGTGCCAGCCTCGGATGAGTCCTGTGAACGCGCCGAGACAGTGGGATGGAGAAAAGGCAGGGTGGAACGTGTCCTTTCACAAGCAAAAACCTGAGCAGTACTTCACGAGAGGGAACTCAACAGGTCCACGCTGCCGCCGCCGAGGGACCCTCCTTCAGTCACCCCCGACACAGGCAGAGCTGTGCTCGCAGCCCAGGAAACGAATGACCCAGCCCTTAGGCCACCGAGTCGGCACTGCCAGAACAGCGCCCTTCCACATCCACTCTCCCGAGGGGAGGCGAGCACGTTATGAACGACACCTACCTTGTTTCAGGGGCTTCCCGCACATTTGTTTCTGTGCAGAATCAAGCACCCAGTGGAGGCTGGGGTCTACTTCCCGAACACCAGCACTGGCGCACCCCGGGAGGTGAGATGAGGTGGCCCTGAGATGCAGTGAGCCGGCCCCTGGCAACAGTTTTGTGGTCTCCTGCGTCTCCCGTGTTTCTCGGCCATGCAATACACCTTGTGCTCGACCCACACGTCTCCACTTCCCCTCCATTCAAAGCAAAAGACCCGCCCCGCCTGTTCGACACAGAAAAGGCCTGCAGCTTGTGTTTGTTATAAAACATTTAATGTTAACCTACAATACAATGTAAACTTTTATGAAAACAATTTAAAGTACACTAGATTTCTTCCGTAAGTGATCCCAGAACTCTTCAGGTGCAGGACGAGGGGGGTCGCTGCAGCCCTCGTGGATGGGCTTCCCCTGGCTGTGGTCCTCACGCGCCCTCCTTATGCAAGCACCAGAGACTTCGCCCGCGGTGACCCTCCGTCTGGAAGAGGGGGGGGGGGGGGCGCGGCTCCTCGCGCCTTCCCAAAGCCCCTTTCCTGAAACACGTGCCTTGGCACCGTTAGCAATTAATTGTATAATGACTGCTCAGTTGAAGATCCCAGGTTCTTGTTTGTTTTCTTAGGGCTGCATTTCCCAATAGCATAGTCGAAGCAAGGAAGAAGAAAAAAATCGCTCAAGGAAATTTGGTAGAAAAGACCAGAAGAAGGACTGCCCAGAGGCTGCCAAAATATCCAACCGTCTCCAGCAACGCTGTCTTGACTTGGGCGTGTACAAAGAGAACAGCAGCTGAACATGCCCAAGGTGATTGGGAACAAGAGCCACCGTCACCCAGAGACCTCCAGCTCCCCCGCGTCTGCCCCTCCCGGCTCCTGGGCGCACCCTGATGGTACTTGCATTCCAGGACAGCGCCGCCCACCCCCGTCCCCACAGCAGCCCTGGGGGTCCACAAGTCAGGTAGGAATGTTTCAAAATGGGCCAGGAGGCACATGCGTGCTCCAAGCGCAGCCTCTAGAAACCTAGAGCGAACGGAGTGAGCCCCCAAAGCCGTACTGACCTCAGCAGAGGCGATCCTTAAGATTCTGACCCCTGACCCCCTTCACAGAGCAGCTGCGGTCAAAGGCAAGAGGCATAAAGTGCACATTGTACAATATGACCCAGCTCCGTTTGAGGGGGGAAGAGAAGCTACGCGGACTTCCCCAAAGAGGTGCGGGCAGGAAGCGGATGGGGAACACTGCCTTTCAAGAGAACAGGGAGCCCTATTGCCCTCGGGAATTCCCCTGCGGGGTGTGGGAGTGGGAAAATGCCTCCTTGCGTCGTTGTCAGCGGGAAGCCGGCTTCACAGAGGCTTCTGTGGACAAGGGTTTATATCCTGCTAAGTCACTCCACAGAGGTTTCTCACAAGAGCCGGAGAGCAACTTGCCACTCATCTGGCCTAAGGCTAGCGAGGAGCAGGACAGGCAGCCAAGGACAGCTCCAACTTCCCTGGAGATGGCGTGCCGGACACTGGGGAGCTCTCCTGGTGAAGTCCCCGCCCGTGGTATTTTCCCACTCAGGGCTGCAGAGCTGCCGTGGGCGCCCCATCTAAGCGCTGATGCTCTCCCTCTACCTGACACCTCAGGCAGCTGCAGTGACACCACAGGTCTGCATCAGTCCAGCGACGGAGCACTTTGGAATACTTGTCAGTTCACACTGGCACCTGTCAATACATGGCCTGACCCATGTACCCATTTACCTTAAACTCAACCACAGACAACAGCGGCTAAAAAACTCTATTTACTTCAACGCAGCAATTGGGGGGCACGCAGTGGGCAGGGGGTGGCGGAGGGCGGGCAGGGGAGGTTGTTCAAAAACAAAAATGCGCCTTTCAACAGTTCATACAGGCTGGGAGTCCTGTGTGGCTCCCTTCAAGGCCCCTGGTTCTGTCTTGAAAGGGGAAAAGAAAACACACACACACACACTCGTTCACTGGAATGAGCAGGGCCCTCTCCCATGGTCCTGCTGGTCCTTTGAGAGGCAGCCAGCTTGGCAATATGGAAGAGCTGAGGGCTGGGGGCTGGGGGGGCTGCCCTCCAGCTCACAGCCATCATAAGTACCTCGCATAGATCCCAGGAAGAGCTGCAGGTCAAGGTGTGTGAACACGCAGTGCATCCACACAGGTGTGGCTCTAAGCCTACAGGTGGCAAGCAAGACGAGCAAGATTTGGACCAAAAAAGGGTCTCTCTGGGAACGTGAGAGGGACAATGGCAGAAATAAGCACAAACCAGCCCAGGCACCTTTATTACACTTGTGGGGCCAAGGAGCCGGGGCATGACCTCGTGGGCTTGAGAATGACTCTTTATCAAATAAAGTTAAGAAAACAAACAAACAAAAACCCACCTATGTCAGCCGTATTCCTTTGGTCATTATAAAGCAACTGGTAAAATGAAAAGTTAGTTATAAACCGTGGGAAGGCCTGGAACCCCCTGTTCGGTCCTTTCTCTTCTTCCTTCTCCAGAGGCAGGAGAAGCCAGTCCTCGGGAGATGCTGCAGGAGCTAGTTTGTGGCGGTTTCTCAGTTTTATTTCCCATGAACCTAAGAAAGAATGCAATTCGGTGGGACTGCCCCTCCTCCAGTCCCGACAATGGGCGGGGGCAGGTGAAGAGTCTCCCTTTGGTGGCGGGTGCGTGGTGCAGAGGCAGGAGGGGCGGGGCCTGCTGAGCGGTCCGTTGGGTGCTAACCTCTCGCGCACACACGTAGGTTGTGACTCTTGCAGGCAGCATGGTTTCTGATCCTTCCTTAGGATGCAGCAGTCTTTTAAAAAAAATATTGTATTATAATAATAATAATAATATGAATTTCTCTCTTTTTGTTTTTGTTTTGTTTTTCCATTTCTTTTTGGGGCTGGGGTGGGAGGGGAGAGCAAGAGAAAGTGTCATTCGTCTGTTAGGTCCTGAACAAAGAGGACTTCTGTGTGGCTGAGTCCGGCCTCCTGCAGTGTGGGGGGGTTGGGCCGCTCCTCCGAGGGGAGGCAGGGCAGCACCCTCCGGGGGAAGTTGGCTTCGATCTGAAACTTCTCTGGGCTTTCCTTCAAAGAGAATAAGAAGTCGTGGATGACCTGCAGATTGTATACAGAAAAAGGGCAGTGTGAAAAAGACAGAACAAACACGGGCCTGGCGAGTCAGAACGTGCCCCAGCAGCCCTCATCTTCCAGCGATGTCGCTGGGGCCTGAAGTAACGATATAACTTCTGGGCTTTCCCATTTCCCACAGCAGACATGGGGAAACCCTTTAAATGGATTTGTTAACAAATTTCAACGCTAGCTCACCTCTCAACCGAGTCAGCTCTCCCTGGATCGCTTTTTTTAATAAAAAGCCAAAGCATTTTTCACTTAGAAATAATAATGTCCCAGAACAGCTAGAAGTAAATGACACAGAATCTTTTCCCTCAGATCAGTTGCAAATAAGCTGACAACTTGGTATCACCCTAGGATGATACGAGGAGGCTTCAAAAGGCTTTGGGGAAAATTCCATTAACTTTCTTTTTCAAAACAAAGTTTGTTTTTTTAAAGACCTGTTTTATTTCTTTTTTGGGGGGGATGGGGAGGGCATCGCTGCCCTCTGGTGGGAGTGGGCGCTACCCAGCCTTGCTCCTGGAGAGCTGCTGCTGGATTTGAACCGCCAAGCCCATGGGCCACAGTCCCACACTCAACCACCGGGGCTCAGGCCCTAAAACACAGTGCTAGTCACAGAGAATTCAAATGCCATACAATTAGATGGTGTACACATATGAAAGGAGATGGGTAATCATCATCACAGTTTAGCTTCTTCATTCTCGTACTCATGACTATTAGCTCACTTCCCTGCAGTCTACCTTGCTACAACCCTAAGAAACTGTTATGGTGAAGCAGTTACTATCTCTCCAGATTTACCTACCCCCAATTTCACGTAAAGAAAAGACAGAACCCTCAGACAACAATAATAAACTGAAAAAAAAAAAAACCCATTCCAAAGAAAGAAAATTACACAAAGGAGAACAAATTCAAAATAAGTGAAAAGGATGGACTGCTAAGGTGTTAAATGTCAACCTAATGACACCTGAATCAATCCACTTTTTCCATTAACTTTCAACTCTATTTTCTCACAAACTTGAAGCCTCCTTGCATTTCTTATAATCCAAGACAAGTCCCAAACGACCCACTGCCATCAAACCGACTGTAGCGCACAGGGACCAACTGCACAGAGAAGAACGGCTCCAGGGGGTTTCCAAGCCCTGCTGTCCAGGAACAGATGCCTCGCCTTTCTTCCTGAGCAGTTTCGTGGGCTTGAACTGCCCACCCTGTAATAGTGGGCCCGGTTAATCCAGCGTGCCACCCGTACTCCTCCTTAATCAATCCCCACTGAACTCCCTGCCACTGACAGATGCTGACGGTTTGCGCCTCCACAGGACAGAGCAGAACTGGCCCTGGGAGTTTACCTGCCAGCATCTTTCTTTATAGGAGGAGACAGCCCTGTCTCTGTCCGGCAGAGAGGTCAGTGGTTTCAAACTGCCCACCTTAGGATCCCAGCCCAGTGAGTAACCACGATGCCACCAGGGATCCAATAATCAAAATACAATCCTGAAAATCAGGAAATTCATACTGATCCTTTATTCAAGAGGACTCAATTCAAGTCTTCCCAGCTGCCTTCCGGAGCAGATGGCTGCAGCTTTGAATCGTGTTGCATTTAGTTGCCATGACTCTTTGGTCCCTTCTTAAGTCTGGAACGAACCCTCAGCTTTTCTCCACTTTCATGACCCTGATACTTGCTACTTTTTTTTTTTTTTGGCATCACTGCCCTCAGGTGGTGGGAGTAGGAGGCCCAGCCTTTGCTCCGTGGAGCTGGAATTGAACCTCCATCCCAGTGGGCCGCAGTCCCGCGCACAACCACTACACCACCGGGGCTCAGCCCGATACTTGCTACTTTTATTTTGCAGATTGCCCCTCAGCTTGTAGACTCGGCTTAGGCATCTTTGGCAGGAGCAGCTAAGAAAGGATGCTTTTCCCCACCCACCATACCCCTTCAGATGGAGTACAAACTCAATGCTTCGCACTGTCAGGACTCTTAGGGGCCTCTGACAAGCTTTTACGCTGTTTTTTTTTTTTTTGGCATCATTGTACACTATTGTTTTTTTCCACTCTGTAATTAGTATTTTATAGGGAAGTACTTTGAACTCTGGAAATATTTTGTCCCTCAAACTTTCCAGTTATTTTTTGCTTATATCAATATAGATTCACAAACATACACACAAAAAATAAAAATAAAAAAGGGGCTGAGCCCCGGTGGCATAATGGTTGTGCGCGGGACTGCGGCCCACTGGGATGGAGATTCAATTCCAGCAGTGGCTCCATAGGGGCAAAGGCTGGGTCTCCTACTCCTACCACCAGAGGGCAGTGATGCCCCAAAAAAACAAATAAAACCCCAAAGCAAATAACAATTTGTAAATTACTAAGGGTTCTAGGGGGTGAGGGGGAGGAAGGGAAATATAGGGAGCTGGTACTGGGGGCCTGGATGGAGGGAGGATGTTTTGAGAGTGATGATGTAGTATGTGTGTAAATGTGGCCTGCATACAATTGATGTTTGTATGGATTGTGATGGGAGTTGTATGAGCCCCCAATAAAAAGATTCATTTAAAAACAAACAAACAATAAAAACCCAATATAGATTCACAGGTTCCTATTTCATTTGATTATGTTATGTTATGGGTTATAATTACAATCATTATTTAATGTCTAAAGGGTGTTAGAAGATGACCATTCAAGATGATGTCCCTGTCTTCCTGACATGCCCCCATTATTCTTGAACATGTCCTTGTTTTTGAGCATAAGGTGCTCTAGTCTCTGCTTGTATTTTCCCTATCTTAGCCCCAAATCAGCCATTTTTCCATGGAGACCCAAGGATCTTCAGTAAGCTCATTGATAGTGAGGTGTTACTGCTCCCACTGTCCATAAAACACACACACACACACTATCCCAACTCACTGGAGCCCTACAGGACAGAGCAGAACTACTGCCAAGGTTGCCAGGCTGTCAGTGTTGATGGGACCGGTCAGTTTCATTTGTCTACAGAGCAGCTGGTGGATTCAAACCTCAGACCTTAAAGTTTAGCAGCCCAACATGTAACAGCACAATGTTGCTAGGATACTGAAGGGCTGTACTGGGGGTTGTCCTGTGTCCTTAGGAGTCTGAAAGGCCTGACCTGTACAGTCCACATTACATCTCCTTCATGTGTCTTTCCTGACTGAGCCTGGTCTAATTTAAAGCCAAACATTTCTCTTAGTCTCAGGGGTTAAAACTTAATTTACTGTATATACTCATGTATAAGCTGAGTTTTTCAGCATATTTTTAATGCAGTTTTTGTGGTAAAATTAGGTCCTTGGCTGATATTGGGTGGGGAGTGGGGGCAGGGGTGACCCCCTATATTCAAGTATATATGGTAAATAGGTTTCTTCTTTTATCCCCTGGAGGGGAGAGGGGGGTGGGTGGGACATGAGGAATCTATTTAAAAGACTTCAAGGATTAAACAGTTAACAAAGGGCTTCCTTTGGACCACAAACCCAATCTGTTCCAGAATGCGACTAGAGTTTCTTTTTTTTTTTTTTTAAAGATTTCTTTCCGAACACTCTTAGCAAGTAAATCTGCATCAGATTTTCACATACAGTCTAATTTATGACAGCGTTGGAGGTAGAAGCACCATAACGCTGAGGTGGGTGTGACTATACTTCAAAGTAAAGACAGTGAAATCACTACGTTAACATGTACTAGTCACACATCAGTGGTCAGAAAACATATGAGACTATTCTAATCACTATGGATGGGGATGAATATTTTGTGACCATCCATTATGTATGCACGTTAGACCAATGGAAAATACAAGAGAGAAACTTACGTTACAGTGAATAACCCCTCTAGTATTAAAATGTGCATCAATGACAGAGAAACAAGAAAGCTCCTTGTCTTTTTGGCAGCGGGAAGTCTCGTAACTTTTTACTCTGTTCGGGGCTTTTACTCCTGCATTCTCTACTGGCCAGACCATGGTTTCTTCAGCTGTGGGACCCGACTGAGCTTCCCAGTGCCTTATGGTCATTCCAATGTGAAGTTACTGGGTGGCAGATTATTTGTCTATTTTACAGATTGCAAGTGTGAGGCCCTGTAAAAGATATGCCTGTGGTTCTCCACTGAAATAGGGAGAAGCAAAAAATTATGTTGCCCAGCCTCACATGAATATAGCACATGCTCCTTTCAATTATGTAATTCACTTTTTCTCTTTTTAAAAAAAGATGGGCTTTGGGTCTCCATTCCATACTCACTCTCATTCACAATGATATGGTATTTTGTTCTTTGATGCTGATTACCTGATCCTATTGACACCTCGTGATCACATGCTTCTTCCACGTGGGCTTTGTTGCTTTGCAGCTAGATGGCCGCTTTTTATCTTAAAGCCTGTGAGATCCCAGACGCAAAAAAAAAAAAAAAAAAAAAAAAATCCCAGACGCTCTATCTTTTGACAGATGAGCCCCATCAGCTTTCTTCACCACATTTGCTTATGCACTCGCTTTGTCTTCTGCAATTGTGTCAGGAAAGTGAGCATCATGGAATGCCAGATTAATAAAACAAAGTGCTCTTTTATTGAGGGATTCCTTGAGTAAAGGCCCAATGCCCATCTGCTATCTTATTACTAAATTTATATGCACACATAGATCTAGTTCCCCATTGTCATATAGAAATATATTTAGGGCTGAGCCCCGGTGGCGTAGTGGTTGTGCGCGGGACTGCGGCCCACTGGGATGGAGGTTCAATTCCAGCAGTGGGGCTGGGCCTCCTACTCCCACCACCGGAGAGCACTGATGCCCCAAAAACCAAAAAAAAAAAAAAGAAATATATTTATATATACATGCCTGCATTTAGACATTTATAAATGCCCTTTGCCTCCTAGTTCTCTCCTCTATTTCCTTTTACTTTCCTCTTGTCCCACTATCAACCTTAATTTGGAAATGAGGAGCCATGGGGAGACCTCTGTCAGCACCGGGATGCTTCTACTACATGTGCTTTGTGAGTCAAAAGGAGACTTTATAGACTGGTATCAGACATATGGGCTAATATCGGACTTAGGACTTTGGACTGGGTTGGAATGTTTTCTCAATGTTCCATTCCTCTTGTATATAAACCTTTCCCTTATATCCATATGCGTGTCTATGAATTTGTTTCTCTAGTCTGCCCGGAGTAACACACTCCCCCTCGTCCATGTCCCGCTAAAACTGTCAGTCCCATTGTTTTCTCCTCTAGATTGCTTATCCCACCCATTTATCTAGATAGACCTGCAATGATAATAACATGCACAAAAAACAAGACAGAGCTAAACAAAGCAGCAAAAGAAAACACAACAGCAGCAACAACAACAACAAAACCAGCAACAATAAAAAGAAAAGCCTGAAATAGTTCAAGGTCTGTTTGTTTTCTGGCTGTGTGCAATGGGGTGCCATACCCTGGCCCCAAACTCTATTTTTTTGTACTCCCTGGGGTCTCTGTGGTTCTGTTCCCCTTGCTGTTCTGTTGTACACCCTTAGTGTTTTGCCTCAGTGTGGTAGGGTCATGGCAAAGAATCTTTTTCTATGACAATCCCCATTCCTTTCAAGAGAAAGGAGAAGACTATGGGTGTCATAGAACTCCTGGGTGACACGGAACAACTAACTAAAAGGTAGATGGACTGCACCTACCACAGGACCTCCGAAGAAAGCCCTGGTGATCTGCGTCAGTAGAAGCCACCATGCAGGTCAACTCTGTAATACCTGGTTACCATGATGCGAGCGCTGACATCAGGATAACTGGCTGAATGTAAACAAATTTTATGGCTACCACAGCCTCAGGAAGTGACCACAGGTAGAAAGGGAGAGTGACAAGCATCCAAACTGCATGTGCGCTGGTATTCAGGTGCTGCTAGGTCACAGGCCGTTTACCCTAGAGAGCAAGGGGTGCACGGAGAGCAGCATGGAAGTCTCTCCCCCTCAAATGCACAGGTCTCCTGCACAGAGTCCACACATTATGGTGGATGAAAAAAACCTGAAGAATTGTTTAGAGTTGATTGCTGGAGTGAGAAGAACATACAAGAGTGTACTATGTACCCACTGGTGTCCACTGACATCATTACCACCTGTCGGTCTCCTTCTGCTTTTCCTGCTCATCTGGACAGCAGAAATTTCTGCCCACCCAAGTGTAAATAAAATCTCCAAACCCACAGCCCAGATGCCACAAACAGTTCACACGATGCAGGCAGTCCTTACTGTTAGAGACTGTGAAAAGTGGAATCGTCTCTCTACTCGAGAATCATTGGGCAATTTGAAAATGATCTTGACACTGTCGGGGTCATCAGGGGAAGGCTCAGGGGGCAGGCACTCCAACTTCTTTTCCTTTTCCTCCCGTAAATTCTGTAGAAACACAAGGCAAAGGTGATATGTAGCTTTAATAAGGCAATAGGAAGCAAAGAATGCAATGACCAAGTATGTTTGTCATGCAGTCAGGTCACCCTAAGAAACACCTTGGTAAGATCAGGAACAGCCTGGTTCAAAGTATCCCTGGCAGGACTGATAGGTGCAGGACTGAGATAAGGGGTAATGGCAAAGAGACCATGCGTGCCATCAAATAGTTTTACATAACAATCACACACAAACTAAATGCTGAGTTAACCTATACTAGTGTAAAGTGACCAGATTTTAAGCCAGATACCACTTGGGGGTGGGTGGGGTATGTTTCTTGATTAAAAATTTGGTCTATGGGGCTGAGCCCCAGTGACGTAGTGGTTAAGTATGGGACTGTTACCCACTGGCGTGGCAGGTCAAATCCAGCAGCAGCAAGGCTGGGTAGCTCCCACGACCACCAGAGGGCAGTGATGCGCCCCTCCCCCCCAAACACACACACACACACACACACACACACACACCAAAACAAAACAAAACAAATTTTGGTCTATATGGACCAACAAAGTTTTTCATAGAACGCAAAAATAGTATTGCAATATATTTATTTTAATTTTAAAATGCCACGGGGCATTGTTAAATTGTTAAAAAGTGGGATGTCTGGACATTTTATACTCCTTTCAAGAATGACTTTTAAAGCACTGTACTGCTGAAAATCACAGTTAGACTGACTACTTACTATACCTACAATTCCTAGAATAGAGCCATTCTGCCTGGCTTTTATTCACTATTTTATCTATTTATATTTGGTGGAACCATAGAAAATCTAAAACGAGTAAAGACATTTAAAATGACTGGTCTCCCTTTACACTTAAGAAAAGACCACACTGGCAAAAAACCCTCTCAAGGCTAGAAATGTCAAGGCAAAGGTGGCACTCTGTGCCAACAGGGCTGGTACCTGTCGTCGTCTCTCCTCTGCTAACTTTTGCTGCTTCACCTCCTCTTCCTTCCGCCGCTTGCGTTCCCGTTCCTCCCGTTTCTTTCTTTCTTTCTCCTGGTCAGCCCTGAGAGAGGCCAGGTAGGCCTCATCCTGCTGCTGTCTCAGCACCTGGGTCTGGTTTCTTTCTTCTCTGTGGAGAGAGGGACAACGTAAGGCAAACTGCCCTCTCGCGCCGCTCCAGGTCTCCTTATCATCTTGCTTCTCAGTTGAATTTAGTAGAAAAAGATATGACAAACTTTCCCTTCTGTTGTCTAATAATAACAAAAATAACATGACAGGGGCCCTGGCGGGATAGTGGTTATGAGCTGGGCTGCCATCCCAAAGTAACAGGAGATTGTTATGAAATGATCAATAACGTTGTACACTGCAAGTAAATAGCCTTTGGAATTTTGGTAGTCTCATACAATTAAAAACACACATACACACACACATGCATGTTTTAGAGCTGAAAAAGGTACCCTTCGCATGCTATTCAGAGCAAGGGGAGCTAAGCCTGCTCAAACAGGCAGGTGTGTGACTGGGGGCTCTCCTGCGGGCCTGACACTCTGAACCATCAGAGGCTTCAAGAGTTATTCATTTATTCCTTACTACTGCAACTCTTCTTTTTAAAATCAAGTAAAATGCATGCGCAGGGAAATGCACAGACCTTAAATGTACAAGTCAACGCGTTTTTAAAAGGTTCTTCAATTCAGTAAATGTTGATCAATCCCAATTACTACTCCAATCAAATAGAACATTCCCATCACCCCAGGATGTTCCCCACATATCTGTTACCCTGCTAAAGTCATCCTGTCTGTTTACAGTTCATAATCTGTATTTTTGTAACACGCAAGCATTTTCCCATGTTATCAAAAGCTTACCAAAAAATTTAAGTTGTTAGGGCAGTGATGCCCAGCCCCCCCAAAAATTTAAGTTGTACAACTTTCTTGAGGGTATGTTAGCCTAATTCCAAACGTTCTTTTTTTTTTTTTTTGGGGGGGGGGGCATCACTGCCCTCAGGTGGTGGGAGCAGGAGGCCCAGCCTTTGCTCCGTGAAGCTGGAATCGAACCTCCATCCCAGTGGGCCGCAGTCCCGCGCACAACCACAATGCCACCGGGGCTCAGCCTACATTCTTAAATATATTTAAATCAACCCAGAAATTGCATTTCCAGAAATTCACATTTTAATCTAAGGAATTCATCACAAATTGTAGATTAGTATTTCCTGTGATGCTCTTTATAGGGGTAAGAAACTGAAAAAAGTAATCTCAAAGACTAGTTAGTGACCTGGTTAAATTATACTGTATGTATGGGATGCTAGCCAACAATTAAAAGCAACATTGCAAGGCTATATTTAATAAGGAGGGAAAATGTTTTATTACTACTGCATGCAAAGTGTTTATAAAATATGGTGTGTTATCTAAAATATTAAAATCAAATAAAGCTATACCACAGAATGTCAAAAGTTGTGCTTAGAAATATGGATGGTTTTTAATTTCTTCTCTGTGCTTTTATTACTGTTCATATACATTATTTATGTGAAGTGGCTGGAAGAGTTATTACCATCCCACATTTCTTACATTTAAGTATGTATGTATATATCTATTTATTTATTTATTCTGTTTCTATTTTGAATCATCTCTTAGAAAAGGTTTCAGGGATACTAAATGGGCAAGCCTGTTAAAAGCTGCCCCAAGCAGGGCAGCGTATTCGTGAGCACAGGCCTACCGCCTGGACCCATAGCTGGATTCTCAGTTCCAAAATGGAACTAACAGGTACCTCTCTAGGCGTTCTGACACCAGGTAGGTCTGGTTTGCGTCCATGATAAATGTCAGTTGATTAATGAGGTCATCTGGTTGAATCAGGCCTTCCAATCGTCCCACAACGGTCATTCTCCGGTCCTTCAGCATAATCATGGCCAGGAATGGATATGTATTCTCCCGCAAAGCCTGGGACACTGACAGAAAGAAGACCCAGAAGATCACGGGCAGGACTTGGGGGTAAAACAGACTATCGCTGAAGCTCTTCATAGTGAGAACTGCTTTGTCCTAGCTGGGAAAGGAGCAGGGGTCAGTCTTCTCTGCCCTTTGCACCTCCGAGTTTCACAATTGTTTCTGCTCTGTATTGTGTCCCTGTCCTAAGCTGATCAACTGGAATAGGGCGGGTTTTCCTGGTTGGGTTGCAATGAAGATGCTGGGCCCATCCTGCTTGGGCTCTGATTCTGGGAGGCTGACTTGGTGTTAAGAAAAGGTCCTACAGTTACCATGGTTACTGCTTAGCGGATGTCCCTACACCCCTCTCCCTGGCAGCCTCAGCTAATTCTACAAGGGCTGGTCTCCACCATATTCCTTCTCTTATCTCCTCTCTTTTTCAAACCTGTCCTCAGACCACCCCCTCGACAAAATGGTGAGCTTTTTTGCTTCAAAGAAATCTAGAAAATTAGTTTCCAAATAACCAAGATTTCCTATTTCCACCTATATTTAAAGTTTCCTATATTTAAAGTTTAAATATAGGTTCCCAAACTTAATTGGCCTACTTCCCCTTTCAGAAAGGCAAAAGAAAAAAACTCAGCACACCACGACACTCACAATTTTTTTTGTACTTTTGCCCATGATCCATGATAAAGAGTAGCCCATGTCCCCACCCACCCCGGATCATTCCAGCACCTCCCAAGGGCGGCATGGCCCACTTTGGGATATTATGCTTTAAAAGGGTGTTTTTAAAAAGCTTCTATGAAAAACATCTTTGGTTTCTTTCTCTCTGGTCGCACCCAAAACCATACTAAAATGGAAAAATGCCTACTACAGAACCTAAACACACACACACACATACTCTCTCTCTCTCTCTCTTAACAGATATTTTTAAACAACAGAGTAAAGATTCACATTTTAGGTGACAGAGACTCCTAGGGTCTACATTCTTCTTCACTGGATGTCTTTGTATCTTATGTGGACTTCAAAAAATACCCATCTCCAGTGAAGAGTCATCGCAGCTGGGATCTGAACTTTCTCAATCCATATCAGCACTCAAGGCACTCAGACAATGAACTCATTGTACAAGAAGCTCCGTTAGAATTGCTGATGAAGAGCCTAAACTTTGCAGTAAAACAGCCATTAAGATAAAAGGCAGGCTGCTGGCCAGGACTGGGTGCTTTAAAACAGAAAGCTGGCTCTTGGCCCTGGGTAACAGTAAAGAATGTGCTGGGGCAGACACACCTGCACTTGCTCCTCCACTTGCTGTGATCTTGGGCCAGTGGCTTAAGCGCTCTGAGAGTGCTTTCTAATCCATCAGGACTGATGGGGATTCCATGAAAGCACGTACTAGTAGCAACTGGCCTCGCATCCACCAATGCAGCAGGACATGGCCCGTCTTTCCCAGCCATTCCAAAGATTCCCAACAACCGCCAGGGGGCAGGAGAAGCACAACTTACCCCTGTATCCCTCAGGTTTGTTTGTGGAACACGCCCAGAAGAGCATCCTGGTGTTAATGAGTGAAATCACATCCGGGGCACAGAGGGTGTTGCTGCGGAGAGGGATGAAAAGGACATGAAAGCAACTTGCTGACTACCATCATCAGAGAAGATCTGTGGAGAGAGAGCAAGCGCAATCCCACTTACCGACAGAACTCGTCAGAGTCCTGGTGGTCATCGCCGTGGAGATACACCAAGAGGAAGCGCAGCTCCCGCTTGGCATCATTAAGTGCCTGTCAGAAACAGAAGACAATTCATTATGAGGGCTTTACCTTGAGCTTTTAATTAGCGTGAGGGCCTAATGGGTACAGCCGAGTGTTTAGGAACACACACACGAAAGAGAAGGGAAAAGGGCAAGCAAGAAACCAGACAGTTCCCAAGTTGCACCTTCACACTCCCAGCATTTTTCTTCTTCTAGAAACTCTCTCTACTAAGCTTTAATGAAGAGAGTTTTAGTGCTGGATCGGATCCAGCAGGATCGGAATTGCACCAGGCCCAGGAGAGTAGACAGACTGACAAACATAGGCCTCAACAGACCATGGAAAAGTCAGTTCCCACAGTGTAACAAAAGAAGCACCAAACAAAACTGGAGGAACTGACCACATGGAAGGTGGGTGCACACGCATGTGCGTGCAAGTGTGAGAGAATCTTGCCATGTCAGTGCTACTGGGCACTTGTCAGTGAAAAAGCCCTGGGAAGTCAGGCCCCATGCATCAGGTGGGGGAGGGGCTGCAGGATTCAAAGGCATTCTCAGGAGCACCAGCTGTTCAAAAAGCTCTTCAAAGCTAAGCCTGGTGTCTTATGCATGCTTCTGTGTGCGCACAGTCCTGAGCACATCTCCCTTCCATGAAGATTTCCTGACTGACACAAGGAATATAGCCAAGGGGGTGCATGAGAGATCCCCATCTACTGCTCTGGGTTTCTAGCAGCGAGCACAGTGCCCGACATATCCCCACCCCCTGCCTCGAGTCCACGCCAACTCAGCCACCTATGGAGGGTTCCTCAGACTGCAAATGTTCCTCTGAATAAACAGCCTCACCTTTCTCCTGGGAGTGGCAGAGGGGTTTGAACCGCTAATCTTGCAGTTAATGACACAATGCTTACCCAACAAGGGCACCTGGCAAATAAAACCCACTCACTGCCAATGAGCCTATCCTGACCCCTAGCAAGTCAAAGGTCAGGCAGAACTCCCCCTTCGGATTTTGAAAACGGTCAGTCTTTACTGAGGGAGAAAACTCCATCTCTCTCCCATAGAGCAGTTGGTAGTGTCAAACTGCTGGGCCTATTGTGAGTCACGAGGGCTTTTACAAGGCACACAGTCAGTGCTGAATGTTTGTTGACTGGAGTGCGAGTATCTAGTGAGGAGACTATGAGCCAAAGGGGCTGAGGGAAAGTCAAAACAGGAAGGGTAAAATGACTTTGTGGAGGTGCGTTTACATTTTATTTTTCTTAGCAAACTAACGCAATGGACTCTAATCCCACTCCTTAACCCCTGGCCGGCAAGAATTAACAGTGGCATCCAAGGTCGGGGTGGCTTCAGTTGATTCGTTTAGCCGATGGCTATGTCCTCAACCCACACTGTGTGGGAAGACGACGTTGGCCTTGCCCTCAAGGGCTGACAGCTCTGGTAAATGAGCCAAGGCAGGCATACAAACAACCATAATACAAAACTAGATCATGTGAAATCCTGATAAGCTAAAAACAAGAAAAACTATGGGACAGCAAATGAAGATGACGGTTTGAGATTGTGAGGTAGGATAAGGCATAATAATCAGGAGGGGGGAGGGGGGAGCGACACGATCTGGCTGAAGAAGGGGCAACATTCTAATTCGAAAAACCGGGAGGGAGGAATCCAGGCGGAGGGAGGAGCAAAAGCAAAGCCTGGGGGTGGGAAAGGGCAGTGTGCGAGGGCATGCGTTAGCTGGAGCCTGGGGCATGGGGACAGGACATGCAAGAAATGACATTTTAGGAAGTCTGGGGTTAGATCAAGGAGGGCCCCCCTAAAAGGCTTGGTCTTTCTTTGATCACTGTGGGCAGTGAAGAGCTCCTGGAGACAGGGGGAAAGAATGGCAATGATCACTCGTGGGTCCTGTGGTCGAGTAGAGGATCGTATCAATAAACTAGCACCTGTATGGTTGTGTCACTGACCTGGCTGTACGTTCCCTGGTAGAAGACAGGGTGTGCCCGCCCATATTTCTCTTCAAAAGAATGCATAAATGAAACAATGTCCCCAACGGGGTCAGTGACCCGGCTGCGAGGATCAGGCCGTATAAAACGCAGAGCAAACCTGGGGAGGAAGGAATAAATATCACGTGAATCCTGCTGACAGCAGTGCACATCGAGTACATGCACCTGTGCAGATTTCTGGAACGGGCCGGAGGCGTGGAGGAGGGTCCCCTGGAGGAGGGTCCTGGATAGGATAATCCCGGCAGCAGGCTGTCAGTCCACTGCCAGTTCTAGAAACCACGAGAAAGGCAAATGCTACCCGGAGTGCTTTACACAGAAAAATTTAGTTCTACAAAAACTGGAAAAGGATGACAACATCCAAAAAACCACGGGCCAGGCTTTGCCTCTGCTCTCTAGAGAGGCAGGGGGACGTGTGGCCGGCCTTATTTATCTAATTTAAATGAATTAGAGCCGGCTCCTCACGCCCACTACGCCAGATTGGGAGTACTCAATAGCCACAGGACTCGTGGCTTCTGTAATGGCCACTGTTGATCTAGAACGTTGTCTTTAACCCAGAAATTCTACTGGACAGCACAGCGTCAGCACAAAGATCAGGCCCTCTCCCTTTATGTACTGCTGGATTTTGATTTTTTTTTCCTGTCCATATTACAAGCTGTTTGAAATATGGAGAGGAAGAGCAAGCTTGAGAACTTGTTGATATGATTCACTTGCTCTTCAAAGGGGCAAGTGAAGTCTGCTTGATGGCTTCCATGGGGGACTTTATAAAACTAGCCAGAGACGAGCTGGTGGACTTTAGTCCTGGGCACTACTATAAGGTTGTGTGACAGTAGGTAGCACACATCTTCTAGAAGTTCATCCTATCACATTTTCGTAGCTCCATTTTTGATGCTTTGGGTTTCTATAAAAGGCCTGATGACTCAGTGGGCTGTTGTTGTGTCTGTCAAGTTCGTTTTGACTCAAAGTGACCATCACAGGACAAAGGAGAACTGCCCCTTCCTTTGGGTTTCCAGGGCTGTGAGCTTTTCTGGGAGCAGAAGGCCTCATCCTTCTCTCGGAGCAGCTGAGGGTGGGTTTGAGAGGCTGTCCTTGTGATGAGAAGCCCACTGCATAACTCCATGTCCCAAGACTCCTTCATCAGTGGGCAACATATTAACCAAGTTGCCTGAACAACACAGCTGCATTTTAAAATTAGTAACACATACCACGCATATTTTGCTAAGGAAAGCAAACAACATTCTCTTATTTGAGGAATTATCAGTACACAGAAGGTGACTAAAATATGCTAAGTATGATATTTTCCTTACCAAATTTTGAGCCAAATCCTTAATCCCTCAAACTCTCCATGTATATACAATTCCACTCGAAATTTCTTCTGAGTAATCACATCAAGTTTATTGACATAAACATTCCAGAGCAAATTAAACCCAAGAAGCAGAAAAAGTTATGTATTCAGGGAAGCGGTTAGGAAGCTTTCAAAGATTTTTTATTATATCAGCAGGCTCTAAATAACTTTCCTGAAATTAAGTATTTTAGGATTATCTCAGTCAGTTTTCAAGCCTTGACCCTGGAAAATGTCTTTTAACTTTTTTTTTTTTTTTTGGCATCACTGCTCTCTGGTGGTGGGAGTAGAAGACCCAGCCCCACTGCTGGAATTGAACCTCCGTCCCAGTGGGCCGCAGTCCTGCGCACAACCACTACGCCACTGGGGCTCAGCCCGCTTTTAACTTTTTTGTTTCTCATTACAATATCATCAGTCCTATGATATTGTAGTCCTATCAGGCCTAGATATTTTAGGACAATTTATTTTTCTGAAAAGTTAAGACATCAAATCAATCTTCATGATTTAAAAGGTTCAAGTGCCATTTTTAAATAGGCAAGGATGGAAAGGATACTAACTAGTTCACTAATGACCTTTAAAAACTAAGCTGGCAGAAGTAAAAAAGTAGGCAGGTTCATAAAACACAGTATGGTCAAGGTAAAAGGCTCCATTTTGGCTCCAGTACTTTAGCCACTGCTGGGCCCTGGTTTCCAGTCTCTGCTTGCTCACATTAAGAGGCAGGTGTAGGCTGCCCCAAAAGCAAAGCTCAGAGCACATGCTCTAGTTCAGGTATCCTCAAACTACGGCCTGAGGGCCACATGAGGCCCGCAGAAGACAGTTATCCACCACTGCCTGCCCTGCTTAGCAGCCAACTCACCCTGGGGCCTACAGTGAATTTGTTCATAGTTTTTGCTTTTTTTTAAAAAACTATAGTCCGGCCCTCCAGCGGTCTGAGGGACAATGCACTGGTCCCTGTTTAAAAAGTTTGGGGCCCCTTTCTCTAGTTGTTTGTCGGCCCAGATGTCCCCTAACACTCTGTTCCTCTTAAAACCGAGGCATGGGTTCCAGTACTACTCAGCTCTAGACCAGACACCCCAACCCTGATGTGGCTGCTGGTCGGAAGTCACACGCTATTTTTATCTCACAGCGAGGAAGTTTTTGAATGTATATGAAAGAAGCAAGAAGAAATACAAAAGTATGAAAGTAGGGTTCTAGTGTCAGTGACCGATAGTTGCTAGGCAGAGTGAAGGTGTACCACAGAGGCATTTAGAGAGGTGAAGCTGGTGTGACAGGGATCTGAGAAGCGGCTAATCTCAAAGGGAAAGTGTTGGTATTTTGAGAATCAGGTGATGTAGAGGAGGTTTAGGGTAAAAAGGATCAGGAGTGTGAAGTTAAAAGGTAATGGTGGTTAGATGGGCAAGGGTGTGGAGATTAAGGAGGGACTGCTGAAGTGACAAACTCAAGGGTAGATAGACTATTCTTGGAAACGATTGGCAACACTAATTAAAAACAACTCCATTTTGCAGCACCTGTCATTATGTCTGAACCATTTACCTGTCATTGTGTCTGAACCATTTAAAGTATTTCCACACTATATTAGGACTGAAAGTTCAGGAAGAACTTTCACACAAACTGACAAGTCCAAATGGACAGAATATAAACCTCATGTCTCAGTTCAAGTTCAAAAGCCTATGGGACACCACTGACCAGGGGTTGGGAGGTGGGGCAGGGGTGGAAGAGGGGGTATATTCTCTTCCTGTTTCCCCACGTTCCCTAGTTTGTCGTGCATTCTTTCTTAAAATTGGGACTTTTTAAAACGTCGTGGGACACGGGAAAAATTGTTTAAAGTCAAAAGCGGGACATCTGATCACTTTATACTAACATAAACATCAAGGTACGTACCGAAATATATCAAGTATCGTGTAATAGGTGAACCGGAATGGAAGCATTATCAAGTAATAACCCCATCCAAGCAGCCCCTGAAATTCCAAAAGCAAAATTAGAGACCTTTTCTTTCCATCTCAAATACTCGACAAAATGGCTAGCTTAGAGTCACCTTGTCTTCTTCTTTCTGGCTGGTCACCTCAGCCTTCTAGCAGACTCAGTGTTCTTGAGCTTATTTAACATTATCATAGTTTTATTTCCTTTTTCATCACTAATTTTACTTCTTTATTACATTTGCCTTGGCAGTTTTTCTGCAGCCTGGTCAAATTCAGTTGCACCGTCCCTTGAAAGAATGATACTCGTTCTTTCAAGATATATACAAAATACGGTGTCAACAAATAGCAGAAAGGTTAGTTATCACTCCTTTGGTTGTGTGTGTCTGTGTGTGTGTATAATTATATTAACTGTAATTATACATCACCATAGAGTTGCTATCATTAGTCATGCTAATTATAAATGATTGTGTGCTCTAGTACTCAAAATACTAAGAAAAAAAATCATCACTTAGAATCTCCACTTTCTCATGGCTGACAAGTACTCTATGAAAAAAGGTAGGGGGATGGGTGAATTCTAAACCGTGCAAAGTCAATGGGAAAGTGTTCTTGGGATTCCAAATGTTCATGAGTCTAGACACAAACTCAGCTGTTATTGAGTCAATGCTGCCACATAGACACCTCCCTGTGGGTCTCGGAGACTCTGAACTGTTTTCGGCAGAAAGCCCGGTCTTTCTCATGAGGAGCAGCTGAGGGACTGGAAATGCCAACCATGTGGGTCACAGCCCCATGCATAACCACTGCACCAGCAGAGCTCCACACCTGGGCAAAAAAGAACAACTACAAGAAGTTCTTTGGAGTTAACTGTACAAACATGTGACTTCCTTACTAGACTTAAAAGTCCTCTGAGGGGAAGACTAGCTCTCTGTACCCCCAACAATAACACACTAAGCAGGCTGGAACATTCTTAAGTGCCTGTTGAATTTAACTGAACTGCTTCTCTGCTACTAGCCCTAAGACTAATTTAAAAGACACAGCTAAGGTTCCTCCTAAAGATCCCAAGTACTACATGTATAAACTGAGTTTTCCAGTACATTTTTAATGTAGTTTTTGTGGTAAAATTAGGTGCCTCGGCTGATATTCTGGTTGGCTTATACTCAAGTAGATACGGTACTTCTTCAGAAGTAGCGTAGAATTAACTGAAACAATAGTGAAATGGGCAAACACATTCTAACATAAAATTTAATTAAATATGTAGCAAAGATATTTATACAAGTAAATAAATCATCTGTGTACTCAGAAAAAAAGGGATAATTTCTGAATCAATTAAGGAGTCAGAGAAACATATTACCTCACCAACTTTACTAAGAAGTCTGGTGCAGTTAACAAGTTTACATTCTGAGAATTTTTTCCCCTTCACTTTTTTTTTTGGCATCATTGTCCTCAGGTGGTGGGAGTAGGAGGCCCAGCCTTTGCTCCGTGTGCCGCAGTCCCGCGCACAACCACTACTCTACCGGGGCTCAGCCCCTCCCCTTTACTTCTATTATCTGTGGTAGGCAGCACAAGTCAAACAAATGAACCTATAAAACAAAATGGGGGAAATTTCAGCTGCAAAATAACTTGCCCTTGGTTGTGGTCTTGAGACAACATAGCTGTAGATCCTGTGATCTGCTGTGTTAACCTGGAGAGGTCTCGAAGGAGGTGGGTTGAAAACACTCGGTACACCCTCTTGTTCATTCAATCTGTCTTGCACAGCAGCCTGAGATGAAAGGAAAAACAGCGAGAGTGTCAGAAGGGATGAAATAACGACTGCTTGGTGTTTCAAACAGTATAAACACGAGTACATAGAGAGGTCAGTGGAGGAGTGTATCTTCATAAACCGCTTCATCAGCACAGCTTCCATAAACACATCTGCCAGAGTAGGAGGCATCCTGCGGGGACAGCTCCAGAATTCACACGCAGCAGGGAGAGGAGAGAACTGCCCGGAAGCATTACTTGTGCAGCAAGTGCACTGCTCTTTATTAAATGGTAGGTGTGACTTGGGGAGGCTAGGACACGGTGCTTCGTTGTATAGGCACATGAAATCCATGCACATAGGATATGACGTGGGTGGCTTGTGCTCCCGAAGTTGTGCAAGGGAATAGTCCTGTAGGTGTGGTGTCTGATGGAGGGCTATGGAGAAACTTCTGTGAATTCCAATTCAAAAATCTTTTTGGCTTATGAGCCTCAATTTGCCACCACAATTATATTATGTACTGGTCTGTACTATTAGTAAGGTCTCTTTTAAGATAGAGGGAAAATACACATGGCCCTATTATTATTAGGGACCACTGAGTTGATTCTGACTCCTAATGATCCGATGTGTAACAGAATGAAACACTGCCTGGTCCTAAGGCATCCCCGTAGCTGCTGTCGTGTTTCACCCACTGTTGTAGTCATGGTGTCAATACACCTCCCCGACCCTCTCCCTTACCAAAAAGCATGATGTCCTTTTCCAAGTACTGGTCTCTCCTGATAGCATGCTTGTGATACAGGAATAGGCTTACTATTCTTGCTGCTTAGAAGCATTCTAGCTGTACCTCTTCCAAGCCATATATGCTTGTTCCTTCGGCAGTCCGCAGTACTTTCAACACTCTATGTCTAAATCACTATCCAAATGCATTGATTATCCTCCTGTCTTCCATATTCGTTGTCCAGCTTTCACCTGCATACAAATTGATTAAGACCGTAGTTTGAGTCCAGCACACCTCAGTCCTGAAAGTGACATACTTGTTTTTCATCACTTCAAAGAGGCCTTGTGCAGCAGATCTGTCCAATGCAACATGTCCTTTGATAGCTTGACTGGTATTTTTCATGAGCACTGATTGTGGATCCACGCAAAATGAAATTCTTGACAGCTTCAATCTTTTTTGTTTCTTTCTTTTTTTTTTTTTAGCTTTTAAATCATTTTATTGGAGCTTCGTAAAACTCATCACAATCCATACATTCATTCACTGTCAAGCACGTTTACATTTGTTGCTCATTCTCAAAACATTTTTTTTCTATTCAAGCCCTTGATATCAGCTCACTTTCCCCCCTTCTTTCCCACCACCCCTCCCCCATGAACCCTTGATAATTTAAAATTTATTATTATTTAGTCATTTCTCACACTGTCCGACGACTCCCTTCACCCACTTTTCTTCTGTCCGTCACTCAGGGAGTGGGTGATATGTAGATCCTTGTGATCAGTTCCCCCTTTCTACCCACTTTCTCCTCCCCCTCCTGGTATTGCTACTCTCATTATTGGTCCTGAGGAGTTTCTCTGTCTTGGATTCCCTGGGTTACCAGTTCTGATCTGTACCAGTATACATTCTCTGGTCTAGCTAGATTTGTAAGGTAGCATTGGGATCACGATGAGGTGTGTGTGTGGGAGGAAGCAGTAGAGAATTAGAAGACAGTTGTATGTTTTATCAACAGCTTCAATCTTTTTGCCACTTATCATATTACCTATTGGGCTAGTTATAAGAGATTTTGTTTTCTTTATATTGAGGTATAATTCGTACGGAAAGTTATAATCTTTGATATTCATCAGCAAGTGTTTGGAGTCCTCTTTGATTTCAGGAAGCATTGCTGCCATCTGCATATCAAAGGTTGCTAGTAAGCATTCCTCACATCCTGATGTCATGTTCTTGTCTATAAAGTCCAGAGCCTCAGATTATTTGATCAGCCTGCAGACTGAATAAGGTAGGCCAGTCACTACCTTGGGCTTACCATTATTAAAAAATAAAAGTAGAAAGAGAAGAGGCCTACAAACAGAAGATTAGCTTGTAGATCTAAAAGTTGCAGGAGGGCAGAGCCCCGGTGGCGTAGTGGTTGCACGCGGGACTGCGGCCCACTGGGATGGAGGTTCAAATCCAGCAGCAAGGCTGGGCCTCCTACTCCCACCACCAGAGGGCAGTGATGCCCCTCCCCCAAAAAACCAAAAAAGTTGCAGGAAATTAATCTTTCTGAAATACAACTCTAACAGCATGCCACTCAGTGGGTCTCTACAGTGACTCCCCAGTAGCTACAGAAATAATACCAGGTCCAAACTTTTTCTTAAATCTTACTTTTAAAATTAGACAATGTACCCATACAGTACAAAAGGTATGACGTAAGTCTTCCTTCCTTTGGCTACCCAGTACTTTCTCTGTGAAATAATCTATTGTATTATGTGGGGATATCACATGCATTAACAAACGTATCTGTATTACTACCACCTCTTGAATTCCCACACACTTGTGTGTTGGTGCAAATAGCATGTGCTTGACTAAAGGTTGGTGGCGTGATCCCACCCAGTGGCACTGTGGAGGAAAGGCCTGGTGGTCTGTTTCCTTATGAAAACCCTGGGGGACAGTTCTACTCTGTAATCTATAAATTGAAGTTGAGTGGAGGGCATTGGATTTTGTTTGGTTTTTTTAATTCTATACATAATTCTGGGCTGAGCCCTGGTGGCATAAGTGTTTGAGTGCGTGGGACTGTGGTCCGTGGGCTTGGTGGTTCAAATCCAGCGGCGGCTCTCAGGAGCAGCGCTGGGTACCTCCTACGACCACCAGAGGGCAGTGATGCCCCCCCCAAATTCTATACATAATTCCCAATTTAGTGTCTTATTTCTAATAATATACATACTTTTATTTTTGTTTTTGTTTTGTGGCATCACTGCCCTCTGGTGGTGGGAGTAGGAGGCCCAGCCTTTGCTCCTGTGGAGCCACTGCTGGAATTGAACCTCCATCCCAGTGGGCTGCAGTCCCGTGCACAACCACTATGCCACTGGGGCTCAGCCCAATATATATACTTTTAAAGCTGCAATAAATAATTTCAACTAGCAATGTTATCACAACCTTTTGGAGGAAATACATAACTTGCAATTACCCCTCTTACTAGACAAAATGAGAATATTTGATATAATACCCAGGATTGATGAAAGTGAAAATTAGACACTCTCATAAACTGTTAGTCATTGAACCTGAGCGACCTTTTGGGAAAGCTGTTTGATAAAACTGATAAAAGCTACTAAAATACTTAACTGTTTCCAATCTTAGAGAAGTCAGTTTCTTCACTTATTTCAACTAAAACGATCATTAATAGACGGACTGCAGAAACAGTCCTAAACTCTAGTTGCTTTATATAAAGTCAGAGATCAGAGATTTGCGAAACCATGTATGAGTATTATTTACATGTGTGACTATTATTTTTAAAGAAAATAAAACGGGCATTTGTTTTGCTTTACAATATGGTTAAACTTCTGATAGCTGTAGAGTTCCCTATACAAACAAAAGCTCTCTGGAGTTTTGAGGACCCTTGGCCTATGACACGTGAGTGTATAGGGTCTTGTTGCTACATCTCACACGTCCATTCTGGCTCTGGGCAACTCTATTTCCCTTCTTCCTGTTTATCCTTTTTCCCCAAGCAACCCTATTTTCAGCTTAATGAAACACTGCCCAGCCCATCCTCACAACTGTTGCCTTGCTTGAAACCATTGTCAACCCGTCTTGTTAAGGGTTGTCCTCTTTTTCGCTAACCCTCTACTTTACCAAGAATCGATCCTGCCTGGTTACATATCTGAAATAACCAGATTGAAGTCTCACCCTCCTCCCTTGATTCTAAGGAACATTGTCTATACTTCTCCAATACAAAATTTGTTCATTCTCCCGGCAGTTCATATATATTTGTCCTTAGAATCCTTCACTTCCACTATAAGGCTTCATTTTTTTGTTTGCTTCAGCAGGAGAGATGCTAAGCATGTTCTTCTCTTTCTTAGTTTTCTCTGTCTTTGTTCATTTGTTTCTTTTTTTTTTTGGGGGGGGGGTACATCTTTTTATAATAGCTCTCCATTCACTTTAGGAACTCCATGTTCAAGAGCAAATTTCAGTCTAGGCAAACCTGATGAGGCAATTCTTCTCTTCCTAGAGGGTGCCGTGAGTTGACATTGACGCGACAGCATGAGAGGACGTCGGGCTAGATCTTGACATGTTCAGATCTCGACATCTGAACCATGAAGGGGATACTGACCCTCTAATTGTCATCCTTGACAGTGTAAACCAGAGGTTCCCAAACTTATATGATCTACTGTCCTCTTAAAAAAAAAATTCCTCATGACCTCCCTAGCAATGAAAACCTTTTGTACTCCAGCCCAGAAGCCAGGATAAAGTGTAGGTTTCTGCTCTTACAATGCCCTTAGATCATTCCACACACCACCGGGGGGCGGTGGCGCCCACTTTGGGACACTATGGTGTAAACCATATGCGTTATCTAACTCAAAATGGTCAATACCTGGCCATTTCAGCTCACTAATACCTAAGAAATCAATCTTTGTGTCCCGTTTAATTTTTGATAGTTTATTTCCTTAGATTCATACTTCATACTATCAACTTTCCAATTATTAACAGATCTTTGCAACTGTTTGAAAGTCTTGCCACATCAGTCAATGAAGGTCTCAAATGCTTTGCCCCCGCTACGTCACTAAGTTCTACTTGAGAGGAGGAAGCCCTGGTGGTATAAGGGTTATGTGTTGGGCGGTGATCCACAGAGGAGGAGTTGGAAACCACTAGCAGCTTCTCTGAAGAAAGACTGGGCTTTCTCCTCTGGGAAACGGTTCATCTCAGGGACCCACCAGGGGGTGACTGGGAGTCAGCACTGATTAGAGGCAGCACTTTATCACTTGAATTTTGAGTCCCCTTCAGCCTGAGGGTTCAGCTCTCCAGACAATATTCTGCTACTATTCATAAGGTTTTCAGTGGCCTTCACCCCCTCCCCCCCCCTCCAGGAGTAGACAGTCTACTTCTTCTTTATAGTCTGTTTTCAGTCTGGAAGCTCCACTGAAACCTTTCCACCATGGGTGACCCTGCTGGTCTTTGAAATATTGGGGGTGGGGAGATGCACATAACCTCGATCACAGCTACACTCAAGCCACCACAGTACAACAAACTGACTGACAATTGGTGGATTATTACTATTGTTTCGGTTAAAGGAGTTTTAGTGTATCAGGAAGTACTTGTTGATATTTTTTTATACACAGAAAGGTTCACTCTACAACATATATAACATCCACTATGTAACATTTGACTAACTAATGTTAAATATCAACTGTATTTAACTGCTTCAAGTTATGTACAAATTAGACTTGTAAGAGAGATCTAGTGTAGAAATAAGGTGGTGGTATGTGGGGTCTCTCGCTGACTGCCTGGTGTCAGGAGGGAGAGTAAGAAAACTCATTAGCTTCAGCTGCTCCAGGCTTATGCTACCTTGTAACCTTCTAGGCAATCTGGATACCAGCAATCTGTCCAACAGCACTCTCTAGCCTTTGTGATGGTTGAGAAGTCATTGCAAGGGTTACACAAAACGCACAGGCAATCCTCAGGACTACGAGGCTTACTGGGTATGATTCGTTTTTCTGCTAACAACAGGGTACCCGTAAGAAGACATGGGTAGAGTCTAGCCTGATGGCATCTCCCTCATAAGGAGGATCCTGGGAACACCTCTCTCTTCTTCACTTTCCTGCTGATGAGCTATGAGGAGACCTGTAATGTGACCACTGCCACTGAACCTACACAATCCTGCACCCACTGGTCTGTGATCTTCCGCTATTCTGCATCATTGCATGTGGCTGCGTGAGTCTGAAGAGGGACTGAGGGACTAGTACTGGACTTTTTCTCCTCAGCATCAGACTTAAGGACTAGTATGGATCTTATGAACTTGAGTTGGACTGGATTGTTTTCCTAAAATATAATTTCTTCTTGATATAAAACTCTTTCTCACACATATCTAAGTGTCACTGGATTTGTTTCTCTAGTCAACTGGGCTTAACACATCAGGGAAACTTGTATGTTATAATTAGAAATGTTTAGGATATAGTTCTTTGGCCAGAATAGCCTCTCTTCTGCCATACCTGCACACGCCTTTCTCTGGCCCTTGGCCTCTCAGTCACACAGCTCCTGAGCCTGTCTTGCTCTGGCATCATGGACCCATAACTGCCTGAAGGGCATGTCACTCAGCCTAAAGAAACTCAGCTCTGGCTTCCCCAGTTAAGTGCCTGGGTGTATCCCATTCCACAAACAAGCTTTCTCGCCAAAGGCACTCAATTGAACTCATTCCATGAGCCAGGAAGCTCACCACTCTGCCTGTGCCCCTCCTCTGGTGACACAGATTTCTGTCCCTGAATCTATGAGGTCCAATGTGCAAGGATCTCAGGCTCCAAAGAAACACTCCATTCCTGGCTCTTCTGTCTTGGTGGTAGTGAGATTGACCACTTCCGGCTTCCTAGATGGCTCATTTTCTACCCAGTACGATAACAGTCACGGTTAACTTTGCTTAATAATCACTCACAATGGAATCCTAACAGTATCTTTCCCATCTTCTCTTGCCAGATCCATCAGAAAGTAGTCATTTGGTGGAAGTATCAAAGACTATAGCTAGAAAAACAATATTAAATAACTCACTGCACTATACCTAGCAACACAACTTATTAATACTCCAGGGGCTATCTGTTTTACAAAATGAAATTATGTGTTTGCTTTCCCTAAACTTGAATTAAGTTTCATTGGAGAAGTGACTCGGTCTTGTTTACTGGTATAATATCAGTCTAGAACTAACTGTTAAAAACTATCCAATTAAAAAAAAAAATTATCCAATTAATCTTTTTTTTTTTTTTGGCATCACTGCTCTCCAGTGGTGGGAGTAGGAGGCCCAGCCCCACTGCTGGAATTGAACCTCCGTCCCAGTGGGCCGCAGTCCCGCGCACAACCACTACGCCACCGGGGCTCAGCCCTTAATTCTTTATTAGACCAAGGAAATGAATAAGCTCAAAATGAATTCTATCATATACCTCTATGTTCCAGTTATGCTGTTCCAAAGTATGGCGACATTGATCCATGGATTCTATGCCAGTCAGATCCTAAAAGAAAGAATAACAACAAAAAATTACTGAGGGAAAAATCCAAAATTATACTTGTGGGTCATTTCACTTTAATAAAATACTCTTCAATACCAGTAGGAAAATATGTAAGTGTTGAAAGTAGATACAGTAAAATTCACTGTTTCGATTTTGCCTACTTAGCTGTACAGACGTAACAAGTAAAAAATGCCTTTCCTTTGAAAATCTCAGGGCTTTCAATTAAGACAACCACTAATAACTTTAAAAAACAAAACAGAAAAACGTGCTTCTTTTGTGATACAAAGTGGGTGCAAAAGCAAATGTGGTGAAGAAAGCTGATGATGCCCAACTATTACAAGATACAGCGTCTGGGGTCTTAAGTGCTTGAAGATAAACAAGCAGCCATCTAACTGAGAGGCAACAAAGCCCACATGGAAGAAGCACACCAGCCTGTGTGATCATGAGGTGCTGATGGGATCAGGTTATCAGGCATCAAAGACCCAGAACAAAAATCGTATCAATGTGAATGAGGGGGAGTACAGATAGGAGACCCAAAGCCCATCCGAAGACATTCAGACATTCCCCTCACAGAAGGATCACAATGAGTCAGTCAGGGTGCAATATAGCACTGCTGAAACATACAACTTTCCTCTAGTTCTATAGTGCTTCTTCCCTTTTCACTATCATGACGTTAATTCTACTTTACACATCTGGCTAGAACAAGGCATGTACACTGCTACAGATAAGTGCTTGTAACCCAGGGAATCCAGGGCAGATAAACTTCTCAGGAGCAATAATGAGAATAGATACCAGCAGCAGAAGGGGAAGGTGGTGGGTGTGTGTGTGTATATATATATATATATATATATATATATAATCTACATATAACCCTTTTCTTGGAGGATGGACAAAAGTAAAGTGGGTGAAGGGAGACAGTATCAGTGTAAGACATCAGGAAAATAAAAAAAAAAAACTATCAAGGGTTCATGAGGGAGGGTGAGAGGGGAAAAATGAGCTGATATCAAGAACTCAAGTACAAAGAAAATGTTTGAAAATGATGATGGCAACATATGTACAAATGTGCTTGACACAAGGAACATATGCATGAATTTTGATAAAAACTGCAAGAACTCTCAATAAAATGATTCAGGCTTCAATTTCTCTGGTTCAGAAAAATATTCTTTAAAACTAGTGACTATCTATTTGTAATATGTAATGATGTAATGCAGATGTCCTGGGGCTTGGGTGGATTAATACCTTTTATCAACTCATGTCATTTTATTTATTGGTGTATAACTTACCTTTATGAGTTATGGAAAATTTTTATTAAAAAGAGCTGGGAATTCAAGTAGTTACCTAAGTATTTCCCCTCACTGTCTTCTCTTTGGGTTGTTCTTGGTTTCATGTTGTCTCTAACCAAAGCTCTTTCTTTAGCTCCTCTCCTGGTGTCCCTCTAAATTAGGAACGTCCATAGGGTGTGGGTTGCTTTTGTTTCTCTCCAACTCTTTCCCTGGCAATGGCATTAAATCCCCAGTTTTCAACCTCCTTTTCTGCAAAGATGACTCCACCTTGAATCGAAGGGGCTTCAATCATTTTGGAAGTGGTAACACACTCACTGTTCTTATATTACCAATTCCCCAAACACTGAGAGAGCCCACTGCTGGAAAGCGGATTCTGATTCATAGCAACCAGTGCCACCCTGCCTCAAACTCACCACTTAAAATCACTGTTTCTAATTAATATCACTGCCATTCTCCAAAATATGCAGATCAAGGTGACACCTGAAATCCCAGCCTCTTTGAGTCATCTCTTCCTTGAATTCCACATTTCACTAGCCATCAAGTTCCAATGAATTTTCTTTTGTAAATCATTAACTACATTTCCATATTATCTTTACTCACGTCTTCAAAATTCAATTGTCAAAATAATTTCTAACCTTCTTTCCAATCCTTCTTTTCCATTTATTGTACTATGTGTTTCTGTTTTTCAGCTGACTGGGTAACAAACCCTAAAATTTCTAGTGTGGCATTCAAGTGTTTCTATTATGTGGTCCTAAGCTGTCTTTCTAACATTATATTCTCACAACTTCCCTTTGGGAACAAAATAAGCAATAAATGTAACCACTCATGTGGCCCTCTCACGCTTACTCTTCACACCGCTAAACTTCAACTTTCCTTCAAGGTCCAACGCAAAGACCAGACCCATCCATTCATATGAACCTTCCATTTACTCAACAATGTCTATCATATAAGAATTATACGCGGGGGAGAGTGGAGGGAGGGGAAATATGAGGAGTTGATACGAAGGGCTTAAGTAGAAGGTTTCAAGAATGATGACAGCAACAAATGTACAAATGTGCTTTGCATACAATGGATGGATGGATGGATTGTGAGAAGAGTTGTATAAGCCCCCAATAAAATGATTTTAAAAAATTACATGCATTAAATTTGGCTGTACTTTTTTTATGTATACAATTTTTGGTTTTTAAAATACTATG